>CM040802.1:39268650-39331678 GCA_022829025.1 Squalius cephalus | reverse complement strand
AATGAACACACTGGATCTGTGTAAATGAACACACTGGATCTGTGTAAATGAACACACTGGATCTGTGTAAATGAACACACTGGATCGGTGTAAATGAACACACTGGATCTGTGTAAATGAACACACTGGATCTGTGTAAATGAACACACTGGATCTGTGTAAATGAACACACTGGATCGGTGTAAATGAACACACTGGATCTGTGTAAATGAACACACTGGATCTGTGTAAATGAACACACTGGATCTGTGTAAATGAACACACTGGATCTGTGTAAATGAACACACTGGATCTGTGTAAATGAACACACTGGATCTGTGTAAATGAACACACTGGATCTGTGTAAATGAACACACTGGATCTGTGTAAATGAACACACTGGATCTGTGTAAATGAACACACTGGATCTGTGTAAATGAACACACTGGATCTGTGTAAATGAACACACTGGATCTGTGTAAATGAACACACTGGATCTGTGTAAATGAACACACTGGATCGGTGTAAATGAACACACTGGATCTGTGTAAATGAACACACTGGATCTGTGTAAATGAACACACTGGATCTGTGTAAATGAACACACTGGATCGGTGTAAATGAACACACTGGATCTGTGTAAATGAACACACTGGATCTGTGTAAATGAACACACTGGATCTGTGTAAATGAACACACTGGATCGGTGTAAATGAACACACTGGATCTGTGTAAATGAACACACTGGATCTGTGTAAATGAACACACTGGATCTGTGTAAATGAACACACTGGATCTGTGTAAATGAACACACTGGATCTGTGTAAATGAACACACTGGATCTGTGTAAATGAACACACTGGATCTGTGTAAATGAACACACTGGATCGGTGTAAATGAACACACTGGATCTGTGTAAATGAACACACTGGATCTGTGTAAATGAACACACTGGATCTGTGTAAATGAACACACTGGATCTGTGTAAATGAACACACTGGATCTGTGTAAATGAACACACTGGATCGGTGTAAATGAACACACTGGATCTGTGTAAATGAACACACTGGATCTGTGTAAATGAACACACTGGATCTGTGTAAATGAACACACTGGATCTGTGTAAATGAACACACTGGATCTGTGTAAATGAACACACTGGATCGGTGTAAATGAACACACTGGATCTGTGTAAATGAACACACTGGATCTGTGTAAATGAACACACTGGATCTGTGTAAATGAACACACTGGATCTGTGTAAATGAACACACTGGATCGGTGTAAATGAACACACTGGATCGGTGTAAATGAACACACTGGATCTGTGTAAATGAACACACTGGATCTGTGTAAATGAACACACTGGATCTGTGTAAATGAACACACTGGATCGGTGTAAATGAACACACTGGATCTGTGTAAATGAACACACTGGATCTGTGTAAATGAACACACTGGATCAGTGTAAATGAACACACTGCATCTGTGTAAATGAACACACTGGATCTGTGTAAATGAACACACTGGATCTGTGTAAATGAACACACTGGATCTGTGTAAATGAACACACTGGATCGGTGTAAATGAACACACTGGATCGGTGTAAATGAACACACTGGATCTGTGTAAATGAACACACTGGATCTGTGTAAATGAACACACTGGATCGGTGTAAATGAACACACTGGATCTGTGTAAATGAACACACTGGATCGGTGTAAATGAACACACTGGATCGGTGTAAATGAACACACTGGATCTGTGTAAATGAACACACTGGATCAGTGTAAATGAACACACTGGATCAGTGTAAATGAACACACTGGATCTGTGTAAATGAACACACTGGATCAGTGTAAATGAACACACTGGATCGGTGTAAATGAACACACTGGATCAGTGTAAATGAACACACTGGATCAGTGTAAATGAACACACTGGATCAGTGTAAATGAACACACTGGATCTGTGTAAATGAACACACTGGATCAGTGTAAATGAACACACTGGATCGGTGTAAATGAACACACTGGATCGGTGTAAATGAACACACTGGATCTGTGTAAATGAACACACTGGATCTGTGTAAATGAACACACTGGATCTGTGTAAATGAACACACTGGATCAGTGTAAATGAACACACTGGATCGGTGTAAATGAACACACTGGATCTGTGTAAATGAACACACTGGATCTGTGTAAATGAACACACTGGATCAGTGTAAATGAACACACTGGATCTGTGTAAATGAACACACTGGATCAGTGTAAATGAACACACTGGATCGGTGTAAATGAACACACTGGATCAGTGTAAATGAACACACTGGATCAGTGTAAATGAACACACTGGATCGGTGTAAATGAACACACTGGATCGGTGTAAATGAACACACTGGATCTGTGTAAATGAACACACTGGATCTGTGTAAATGAACACACTGGATCGGTGTAAATGAACACACTGGATCGGTGTAAATGAACACACTGGATCGGTGTAAATGAACACACTGGATCTGTGTAAATGAACACACTGGATCGGTGTAAATGAACACACTGGATCTGTGTAAATGAACACACTGGATCTGTGTAAATGAACACACTGGATCGGTGTAAATGAACACACTGGATCGGTGTAAATGAACACACTGGATCTGTGTAAATGAACACACTGGATCTGTGTAAATGAACACACTGGATCGGTGTAAATGAACACACTGGATCTGTGTAAATGAACACACTGGATCTGTGTAAATGAACACACTGGATCTGTGTAAATGAACACACTGGATCTGTGTAAATGAACACACTGGATCTGTGTAAATGAACACACTGGATCTGTGTAAATGAACACACTGCATCGGTGTAAATGAACACACTGCATCGGTGTAAATGAACACACTGCATCTGTGTAAATGAACACACTGGATCGGTGTAAATGAACACACTGGATCTGTGTAAATGAACACACTGGATCGGTGTAAATGAACACACTGGATCGGTGTAAATGAACACACTGGATCTGTGTAAATGAACACACTGGATCTGTGTAAATGAACACACTGGATCTGTGTAAATGAACACACTGCATCTGTGTAAATGAACACACTGGATCTGTGTAAATGAACACACTGGATCGGTGTAAATGAACACACTGGATCTGTGTAAATGAACACACTGGATCGGTGTAAATGAACACACTGGATCTGTGTAAATGAACACACTGGATCAGTGTAAATGAACACACTGGATCGGTGTAAATGAACACACTGGATCTGTGTAAATGAACACACTGGATCTGTGTAAATGAACACACTGGATCGGTGTAAATGAACACACTGGATCGGTGTAAATGAACACACTGGATCTGTGTAAATGAACACACTGGATCAGTGTAAATGAACACACTGGATCAGTGTAAATGAACACACTGGATCGGTGTAAATGAACACACTGGATCGGTGTAAATGAACACACTGGATCGGTGTAAATGAACACACTGGATCGGTGTAAATGAACACACTGGATCGGTGTAAATGAACACACTGGATCTGTGTAAATGAACA
This sequence comes from Squalius cephalus, assembly GCA_022829025.1. Taxonomy (NCBI): domain Eukaryota; kingdom Metazoa; phylum Chordata; class Actinopteri; order Cypriniformes; family Leuciscidae; genus Squalius; species Squalius cephalus. The sequence goes on along the minus strand of CM040802.1, from coordinate 39,328,128 downwards.
CACTGGATCTGTGTAAATGAACACACTGGATCGGTGTAAATGAACACACTGGATCGGTGTAAATGAACACACTGGATCGGTGTAAATGAACACACTGGATCGGTGTAAATGAACACACTGGATCGGTGTAAATGAACACACTGGATCGGTGTAAATGAACACACTGGATCGGTGTAAATGAACACACTGGATCGGTGTAAATGAACACACTGGATCGGTGTAAATGAACACACTGGATCGGTGTAAATGAACACACTGGATCGGTGTAAATGAACACACTGGATCGGTGTAAATGAACACACTGGATCAGTGTAAATGAACACACTGGATCAGTGTAAATGAACACACTGGATCTGTGTAAATGAACACACTGGATCGGTGTAAATGAACACACTGGATCGGTGTAAATGAACACACTGGATCGGTGTAAATGAACACACTGGATCGGTGTAAATGAACACACTGGATCTGTGTAAATGAACACACTGGATCTGTGTAAATGAACACACTGGATCGGTGTAAATGAACACACTGGATCGGTGTAAATGAACACACTGGATCGGTGTAAATGAACACACTGGATCTGTGTAAATGAACACACTGGATCGGTGTAAATGAACACACTGCATCGGTGTAAATGAACACACTGCATCGGTGTAAATGAACACTGCATCTGTGTAAATGAACACACTGGATCGGTGTAAATGAACACACTGGATCTGTGTAAATGAACACACTGGATCTGTGTAAATGAACACACTGGATCGGTGTAAATGAACACACTGGATCTGTGTAAATGAACACACTGGATCTGTGTAAATGAACACACTGGATCTGTGTAAATGAACACACTGCATCTGTGTAAATGAACACACTGGATCTGTGTAAATGAACACACTGGATCTGTGTAAATGAACACACTGGATCTGTGTAAATGAACACACTGGATCTGTGTAAATGAACACACTGGATCGGTGTAAATGAACACACTGGATCGGTGTAAATGAACACACTGGATCTGTGTAAATGAACACACTGGATCGGTGTAAATGAACACACTGGATCGGTGTAAATGAACACACTGGATCGGTGTAAATGAACACACTGGATCTGTGTAAATGAACACACTGGATCTGTGTAAATGAACACACTGGATCGGTGTAAATGAACACACTGGATCGGTGTAAATGAACACACTGGATCTGTGTAAATGAACACACTGGATCTGTGTAAATGAACACACTGGATCTGTGTAAATGAACACACTGGATCGGTGTAAATGAACACACTGGATCTGTGTAAATGAACACACTGGATCGGTGTAAATGAACACACTGGATCGGTGTAAATGAACACACTGGATCTGTGTAAATGAACACACTGGATCGGTGTAAATGAACACACTGGATCTGTGTAAATGAACACACTGGATCTGTGTAAATGAACACACTGGATCTGTGTAAATGAACACACTGGATCGGTGTAAATGAACACACTGGATCTGTGTAAATGAACACACTGGATCTGTGTAAATGAACACACTGGATCGGTGTAAATGAACACACTGGATCGGTGTAAATGAACACACTGGATCGGTGTAAATGAACACACTGGATCTGTGTAAATGAACACACTGGATCGGTGTAAATGAACACACTGCATCTGTGTAAATGAACACACTGGATCTGTGTAAATGAACACACTGGATCTGTGTAAATGAACACACTGGATCTGTGTAAATGAACACACTGGATCGGTGTAAATGAACACACTGGATCGGTGTAAATGAACACACTGGATCTGTGTAAATGAACACACTGGATCGGTGTAAATGAACACACTGGATCGGTGTAAATGAACACACTGGATCGGTGTAAATGAACACACTGGATCTGTGTAAATGAACACACTGGATCTGTGTAAATGAACACACTGGATCTGTGTAAATGAACACACTGGATCGGTGTAAATGAACACACTGGATCGGTGTAAATGAACACACTGGATCGGTGTAAATGAACACACTGGATCTGTGTAAATGAACACACTGGATCTGTGTAAATGAACACACTGGATCTGTGTAAATGAACACACTGGATCGGTGTAAATGAACACACTGGATCGGTGTAAATGAACACACTGGATCGGTGTAAATGAACACACTGGATCTGTGTAAATGAACACACTGGATCGGTGTAAATGAACACACTGGATCGGTGTAAATGAACACACTGGATCGGTGTAAATGAACACACTGGATCGGTGTAAATGAACACACTGGATCGGTGTAAATGAACACACTGGATCTGTGTAAATGAACACACTGGATCGGTGTAAATGAACACACTGGATCTGTGTAAATGAACACACTGGATCTGTGTAAATGAACACACTGGATCTGTGTAAATGAACACACTGCATCTGTGTAAATGAACACACTGGATCTGTGTAAATGAACACACTGGATCTGTGTAAATGAACACACTGGATCGGTGTAAATGAACACACTGGATCTGTGTAAATGAACACACTGGATCTGTGTAAATGAACACACTGGATCGGTGTAAATGAACACACTGGATCGGTGTAAATGAACACACTGGATCTGTGTAAATGAACACACTGGATCGGTGTAAATGAACACACTGGATCTGTGTAAATGAACACACTGGATCTGTGTAAATGAACACACTGGATCTGTGTAAATGAACACACTGGATCGGTGTAAATGAACACACTGGATCTGTGTAAATGAACACACTGGATCTGTGTAAATGAACACACTGGATCTGTGTAAATGAACACACTGGATCTGTGTAAATGAACACACTGGATCTGTGTAAATGAACACACTGGATCTGTGTAAATGAACACACTGGATCTGTGTAAATGAACACACTGGATCTGTGTAAATGAACACACTGGATCTGTGTAAATGAACACACTGGATCTGTGTAAATGAACACACTGGATCTGTGTAAATGAACACACTGGATCTGTGTAAATGAACACACTGGATCGGTGTAAATGAACACACTGGATCTGTGTAAATGAACACACTGGATCGGTGTAAATGAACACACTGGATCGGTGTAAATGAACACACTGGATCTGTGTAAATGAACACACTGGATCGGTGTAAATGAACACACTGGATCTGTGTAAATGAACACACTGGATCTGTGTAAATGAACACACTGGATCTGTGTAAATGAACACACTGGATCGGTGTAAATGAACACACTGGATCTGTGTAAATGAACACACTGGATCTGTGTAAATGAACACACTGGATCTGTGTAAATGAACACACTGGATCGGTGTAAATGAACACACTGGATCGGTGTAAATGAACACACTGGATCTGTGTAAATGAACACACTGGATCGGTGTAAATGAACACACTGGATCTGTGTAAATGAACACACTGGATCTGTGTAAATGAACACACTGGATCTGTGTAAATGAACACACTGGATCGGTGTAAATGAACACACTGGATCGGTGTAAATGAACACACTGGATCTGTGTAAATGAACACACTGGATCGGTGTAAATGAACACACTGGATCGGTGTAAATGAACACACTGGATCGGTGTAAATGAACACACTGGATCTGTGTAAATGAACACACTGGATCTGTGTAAATGAACACACTGGATCGGTGTAAATGAACACACTGGATCGGTGTAAATGAACACACTGGATCTGTGTAAATGAACACACTGGATCTGTGTAAATGAACACACTGGATCTGTGTAAATGAACACACTGGATCGGTGTAAATGAACACACTGGATCGGTGTAAATGAACACACTGGATCTGTGTAAATGAACACACTGGATCGGTGTAAATGAACACACTGGATCGGTGTAAATGAACACACTGGATCGGTGTAAATGAACACACTGGATCTGTGTAAATGAACACACTGGATCGGTGTAAATGAACACACTGGATCTGTGTAAATGAACACACTGGATCGGTGTAAATGAACACACTGGATCTGTGTAAATGAACACACTGGATCTGTGTAAATGAACACACTGGATCGGTGTAAATGAACACACTGGATCTGTGTAAATGAACACACTGGATCTGTGTAAATGAACACACTGGATCGGTGTAAATGAACACACTGGATCTGTGTAAATGAACACACTGGATCTGTGTAAATGAACACACTGGATCGGTGTAAATGAACACACTGGATCGGTGTAAATGAACACACTGGATCGGTGTAAATGAACACACTGGATCGGTGTAAATGAACACACTGGATCGGTGTAAATGAACACACTGGATCTGTGTAAATGAACACACTGGATCTGTGTAAATGAACACACTGGATCTGTGTAAATGAACACACTGGATCGGTGTAAATGAACACACTGGATCGGTGTAAATGAACACACTGGATCGGTGTAAATGAACACACTGGATCTGTGTAAATGAACACACTGGATCTGTGTAAATGAACACACTGGATCTGTGTAAATGAACACACTGGATCTGTGTAAATGAACACACTGGATCGGTGTAAATGAACACACTGGATCGGTGTAAATGAACACACTGGATCTGTGTAAATGAACACACTGGATCGGTGTAAATGAACACACTGGATCTGTGTAAATGAACACACTGGATCTGTGTAAATGAACACACTGGATCTGTGTAAATGAACACACTGGATCTGTGTAAATGAACACACTGGATCTGTGTAAATGAACACACTGGATCTGTGTAAATGAACACACTGGATCGGTGTAAATGAACACACTGGATCTGTGTAAATGAACACACTGGATCGGTGTAAATGAACACACTGGATCGGTGTAAATGAACACACTGGATCGGTGTAAATGAACACACTGGATCTGTGTAAATGAACACACTGGATCGGTGTAAATGAACACACTGGATCGGTGTAAATGAACACACTGGATCTGTGTAAATGAACACACTGGATCGGTGTAAATGAACACACTGGATCTGTGTAAATGAACACACTGGATCTGTGTAAATGAACACACTGGATCGGTGTAAATGAACACACTGGATCGGTGTAAATGAACACACTGGATCTGTGTAAATGAACACACTGGATCTGTGTAAATGTACACATACTGGATCGGTGTAAATGAACACACTGGATCTGTGTAAATGAACACACTGGATCTGTGTAAATGAACACACTGGATCTGTGTAAATGAACACACTGGATCTGTGTAAATGAACACACTGGATCTGTGTAAATGAACACACTGGATCTGTGTAAATGAACACACTGGATCTGTGTAAATGAACACACTGGATCTGTGTAAATGAACACACTGGATCGGTGTAAATGAACACACTGGATCGGTGTAAATGAACACACTGGATCGGTGTAAATGAACACACTGGATCGGTGTAAATGAACACACTGGATCGGTGTAAATGAACACACTGGATCGGTGTAAATGAACACACTGGATCGGTGTAAATGAACACACTGGATCTGTGTAAATGAACACACTGGATCTGTGTAAATGAACACACTGGATCGGTGTAAATGAACACACTGGATCGGTGTAAATGAACACACTGGATCGGTGTAAATGAACACACTGGATCTGTGTAAATGAACACACTGGATCTGTGTAAATGAACACACTGGATCGGTGTAAATGAACACACTGGATCGGTGTAAATGAACACACTGGATCGGTGTAAATGAACACACTGGATCTGTGTAAATGAACACACTGGATCTGTGTAAATGAACACACTGGATCTGTGTAAATGAACACACTGGATCTGTGTAAATGAACACACTGCATCTGTGTAAATGAACACACTGGATCTGTGTAAATGAACACACTGGATCGGTGTAAATGAACACACTGGATCGGTGTAAATGAACACACTGGATCGGTGTAAATGAACACACTGGATCTGTGTAAATGAACACACTGGATCTGTGTAAATGTACACATACTGGATCGGTGTAAATGAACACACTGGATCTGTGTAAATGAACACACTGGATCTGTGTAAATGAACACACTGGATCGGTGTAAATGAACACACTGGATCGGTGTAAATGAACACACTGGATCTGTGTAAATGAACACACTGGATCTGTGTAAATGTACACATACTGGATCGGTGTAAATGAACACACTGGATCGGTGTAAATGAACACACTGGATCTGTGTAAATGAACACACTGGATCTGTGTAAATGAACACACTGGATCGGTGTAAATGAACACACTGGATCGGTGTAAATGAACACACTGGATCTGTGTAAATGAACACACTGGATCTGTGTAAATGTACACACTGGATCGGTGTAAATGAACACACTGGATCGGTGTAAATGAACACACTGGATCTGTGTAAATGAACACACTGGATCGGTGTAAATGAACACACTGGATCTGTGTAAATGAACACACTGGATCTGTGTAAATGAACACACTGGATCGGTGTAAATGAACACACTGGATCGGTGTAAATGAACACACTGGATCTGTGTAAATGAACACACTGGATCTGTGTAAATGAACACACTGGATCGGTGTAAATGAACACACTGGATCGGTGTAAATGAACACACTGGATCTGTGTAAATGAACACACTGGATCTGTGTAAATGAACACACTGGATCTGTGTAAATGAACACACTGGATCGGTGTAAATGAACACACTGGATCTGTGTAAATGAACACACTGGATCGGTGTAAATGAACACACTGGATCGGTGTAAATGAACACACTGGATCTGTGTAAATGAACACACTGGATCTGTGTAAATGAACACACTGGATCTGTGTAAATGAACACACTGGATCTGTGTAAATGAACACACTGGATCTGTGTAAATGAACACACTGGATCTGTGTAAATGAACACACTGGATCTGTGTAAATGAACACACTGGATCGGTGTAAATGAACACACTGGATCTGTGTAAATGAACACACTGGATCGGTGTAAATGAACACACTGGATCGGTGTAAATGAACACACTGGATCTGTGTAAATGAACACACTGGATCTGTGTAAATGAACACACTGGATCTGTGTAAATGAACACACTGGATCTGTGTAAATGAACACACTGGATCTGTGTAAATGAACACACTGGATCTGTGTAAATGAACACACTGGATCTGTGTAAATGTACACATACTGGATCGGTGTAAATGAACACACTGGATCGGTGTAAATGAACACACTGGATCTGTGTAAATGAACACACTGGATCTGTGTAAATGAACACACTGGATCTGTGTAAATGAACACACTGGATCGGTGTAAATGAACACACTGGATCTGTGTAAATGAACACACTGGATCTGTGTAAATGAACACACTGGATCGGTGTAAATGAACACACTGGATCGGTGTAAATGAACACACTGGATCGGTGTAAATGAACACACTGGATCTGTGTAAATGAACACACTGGATCGGTGTAAATGAACACACTGGATCTGTGTAAATGAACACACTGGATCTGTGTAAATGAACACACTGGATCGGTGTAAATGAACACACTGGATCGGTGTAAATGAACACACTGGATCGGTGTAAATGAACACACTGGATCTGTGTAAATGAACACACTGGATCGGTGTAAATGAACACACTGGATCGGTGTAAATGAACACACTGGATCGGTGTAAATGAACACACTGGATCGGTGTAAATGAACACACTGGATCTGTGTAAATGAACACACTGGATCGGTGTAAATGAACACACTGGATCTGTGTAAATGAACACACTGGATCGGTGTAAATGAACACACTGGATCGGTGTAAATGAACACACTGGATCGGTGTAAATGAACACACTGGATCGGTGTAAATGAACACACTGGATCTGTGTAAATGAACACACTGGATCTGTGTAAATGAACACACTGGATCGGTGTAAATGAACACACTGGATCGGTGTAAATGAACACACTGGATCGGTGTAAATGAACACACTGGATCTGTGTAAATGAACACACTGGATCGGTGTAAATGAACACACTGGATCGGTGTAAATGAACACACTGGATCTGTGTAAATGAACACACTGGATCTGTGTAAATGAACACACTGGATCTGTGTAAATGAACACACTGGATCGGTGTAAATGAACACACTGGATCGGTGTAAATGAACACACTGGATCGGTGTAAATGAACACACTGGATCGGTGTAAATGAACACACTGGATCGGTGTAAATGAACACACTGGATCTGTGTAAATGAACACACTGGATCTGTGTAAATGAACACACTGGATCGGTGTAAATGAACACACTGGATCGGTGTAAATGAACACACTGGATCTGTGTAAATGAACACACTGGATCGGTGTAAATGAACACACTGGATCGGTGTAAATGAACACACTGGATCGGTGTAAATGAACACACTGGATCTGTGTAAATGAACACACTGGATCGGTGTAAATGAACACACTGGATCTGTGTAAATGAACACACTGGATCGGTGTAAATGAACACACTGGATCGGTGTAAATGAACACACTGGATCTGTGTAAATGAACACACTGGATCTGTGTAAATGAACACACTGGATCGGTGTAAATGAACACACTGGATCGGTGTAAATGAACACACTGGATCGGTGTAAATGAACACACTGGATCTGTGTAAATGAACACACTGGATCTGTGTAAATGAACACACTGGATCTGTGTAAATGAACACACTGGATCTGTGTAAATGAACACACTGGATCTGTGTAAATGAACACACTGGATCGGTGTAAATGAACACACTGGATCTGTGTAAATGAACACACTGGATCTGTGTAAATGAACACACTGGATCTGTGTAAATGAACACACTGGATCTGTGTAAATGAACACACTGGATCTGTGTAAATGAACACACTGGATCAGTGTAAATGAACACACTGGATCTGTGTAAATGAACACACTGGATCTGTGTAAATGAACACACTGGATCGGTGTAAATGAACACACTGGATCGGTGTAAATGAACACACTGGATCGGTGTAAATGAACACACTGGATCGGTGTAAATGAACACACTGGATCGGTGTAAATGAACACACTGGATCGGTGTAAATGAACACACTGGATCGGTGTAAATGAACACACTGGATCTGTGTAAATGAACACACTGGATCGGTGTAAATGAACACACTGGATCGGTGTAAATGAACACACTGGATCGGTGTAAATGAACACACTGGATCTGTGTAAATGAACACACTGGATCGGTGTAAATGAACACACTGGATCGGTGTAAATGAACACACTGGATCGGTGTAAATGAACACACTGGATCGGTGTAAATGAACACACTGGATCGGTGTAAATGAACACACTGGATCGGTGTAAATGAACACACTGGATCGGTGTAAATGAACACACTGGATCGGTGTAAATGAACACACTGGATCTGTGTAAATGAACACACTGGATCGGTGTAAATGAACACACTGGATCTGTGTAAATGAACACACTGGATCGGTGTAAATGAACACACTGGATCTGTGTAAATGAACACACTGGATCGGTGTAAATGAACACACTGGATCGGTGTAAATGAACACACTGGATCTGTGTAAATGAACACACTGGATCTGTGTAAATGAACACACTGGATCTGTGTAAATGAACACACTGGATCGGTGTAAATGAACACACTGGATCGGTGTGAATACACAGAGTGCCAGAACCGTTGGTCAATTACCTAGAACATGGCACTGTTTTAATCCCTGACCTGTGAGTTGCAGTAAGCTGTGCAGTTTTATGTGTTCAGGCTGATTGATGTGTCCTTACCTGCAATCACTCCGTGCCGGTCTCGCGTTATACCCGTCTCCTCCTCCTCACTCCTCCAGATCTGCAACAGGAGCTGCGGCGCAGTGACGTCTCTCTCGCCACGCCAGCACTGCACACGTGTGACGGCCCGCGGACTCTCACACAGCTCCAGCAGAGTCCCGATGAGTGCAATCAGCATGTGTCTGGGGCTCCGCTGCACATCACACATGTGGTCAAACACACTCCAGTCAAACACACTCCAGTCAAACACACTCCAGTCGAACACACACTCCAGTCAAACACACTCCAGTCAAACACACGCCAGTCAAACACACGCCAGTCGAAACACATGCAGGTCGAACACACGCCACATACGCCAGTCAAACACGCCACACACGCCAGTCGAACCACAGGCCACAGGTCAGTCGAACACACGCCAGTCGAACACGCCATTCAAACACACGCCAGTCAAACACACACCAGTCGAACATATGCCAGTTGAACACACACCAGTCAAACACACGCCACACACGCCAGTCGAACCACAGGCCACATGTCAGTCGAACACACGCCAGTCGAACACACGCCAGTCGAACACACGCCAGTCGAACACACGTCAGTCGAACACACGTCAGTCAAAGACACGCCAGTACAAGCCAGTCGAACACACGCCAGTCGAACACACGCCAGTCAAACACACGCCAGTACAAGCCAGTCGAACACACGCCAGTCGAACACACGCCAGTCGAACACACGCCAGTCGAACACACGCCAGTACAAGCCAATCGAACAGCCAGTCGAACACACGCCTCATTCACACACTCCAGTCGAACATATGCCAGTCGAACACACGCCAGTCGAACACACGTCAGTCGAACACACGTCAGTCAAACACACGCCAGTACAAGCCAGTCGAACACACGCCAGTCGAACACACGTCAGTCGAACACACGTCAGTCAAACACACGTCAGTCAAACACACGCCAGTACAAGCCAGTCGAACACACGCCAGTCGAACACACGCCAGTCAAACACACGCCAGTACAAGCCAATCGAACAGCCAGTCGAACACACGCCTCATTCACACACGCCAGTCGAACACACGCCAGTCGAACACACGCCAGTCGAACACACGCCAGTCGAACACACGCCAGTACAAGCCAATCGAACAGCCAGTCGAACACACGCCTCATTCACACACTCCAGTCGAACATATGCCAGTCGAAACACACGCCAGTCGAAACACGCCAGTCGAACACACACTCCAGTCGAACACACTCCAGTCAAACACACGCCAGTCGAACACACGCCAGTCGAACACACGCCAGTCAAAAACACACACCAGTCGAACACACACTCCAGTCGAACACACTCCAGTCCAACACACTCCAGTCCAACACACTCCAGTCCAACACACTCCAGTCCAACACACTCCAGTCCAACACACTCCAGTCCAACACACTCCAGTCCAACACACTCCAGTCCAACACACTCCAGTCCAACACACTCCAGTCCAACACACTCCAGTCCAACACACTCCAGTCCAACACACGCCAGGCGAACACGCCAGTCCAACACACAGCAGTCAAACACACACTCCAGTCGAACACACGCCAGTCGAAAAACGCCACACACGTCAGTCAAACACACGCCACAAACGCCAGTCCAACACACTCCAGTCCAACATACGCCAGTCGAAACACGCTAGTCGAACACACTCCAGTCGAACACACACTCCAGTCGAACACACACTCCAGTCCAACACACTCCAGTCCAACACACTCCAGTCCAACACACGCCAGGCGAACACGCCAGTCCAACACACAGCAGTCAAACACACACTCCAGTCGAACACACGCCAGTCGAAAAACGCCACACACGTCAGTCGAACACATGCCAGTCGAACACACGCCACACAGCCAGTCGAACACACGCCTCATTCAAACACTCCAGTCGAACACATGCCAGTCGAAACACACGCCACACAGCCAGTCGAAACACACGCCAGTCGAACACACGCCACACAGCCAGTCGAACACACACTCCAGTCCAACACACTCCAGTCCAACACACTCCAGTCCAACACACGCCAGGCGAACACGCCAGTCCAACACACAGCAGTCAAACACACACTCCAGTCGAACACACGCCAGTCGAAAAACGCCACACACGTCAGTCGAACACATGCCAGTCGAACACACGCCACACAGCCAGTCGAACACACGCCTCATTCAAACACTCCAGTCGAACACATGCCAGTCGAAACACACGCCACACAGCCAGTCGAAACACACGCCAGTCGAACACACGCCACACAGCCAGTCGAACACACTCCAGTCGAACACACGCCACACAGTCAGTCGAACACACGCCAGTCGAACACACGCCACACAGCCAGTCGAACACACGCCTCATTCACACACTCCAGTCGAACATATGCCAGTCGAAACACACGCCAGTCGAAACACACGCCAGTCGAACACACACTCCAGTCGAACACACTCCAGTCAAACACACGCCAGTCGAACACACGCCAGTCGAACACACGCCAGTCGAACACACTCCAGTCGAACACACGCCAGTCGAAAAACGCCACACACGCCAGTCGAACACACGCCAGTCAAAAACACACACCAGTCGAACACACACTCCAGTCGAACACACTCCAGTCGAACACACGCCAGTCGAAAAACGACACACACGCCAGTCGAACACACGCCAGTCAAAAACACACACCAGTCGAACACACACTCCAGTCGAACACACGCCAGTCGAAAAACGCCACACACGCCAGTCCAACACACGCCAGTCCAACACACAGCAGTCAAACACACACTCCAGTCGAACACACGCCAGTCGAAAAACGCCACACACGTCAGTCAAACACACGCCACAAACGCCAGTCCAACACACTCCAGTCCAACATACGCCAGTCGAAACACGCTAGTCGAACACACGCCAGGTGAACACACGCCAGTCGAACACACGCCAGTCGAACACACGTCAGTCAAACACACGCCAGTCAAACACACGCCAGTCCAACACACTCCAGTCGAACAGACTCCAGTCGAACACACTCCAGTCCAACACACGCCAGTCCAACACACAGCAGTCAAACACACACTCCAGTCGAACACACGCCAGTCGAAAAACGCCACACACGTCAGTCAAACACACGCCACAAACGCCAGTCCAACACACTCCAGTCCAACATACGCCAGTCGAAACACGCTAGTCGAACACACGCCAGGTGAACACACGCCAGTCGAACACACGCCAGTCGAACACACGTCAGTCAAACACACGCCAGTCAAACACACGCCAGTCCAACACACTCCAGTCGAACAGACTCCAGTCGAACACACGCCACACACGTCAGTCAAACACACGCCACACACGCCACACACGTCAGTCCAACACACTCCAGTCGAACAGACTCCAGTCGAACACACGCCACACACGTCAGTCAAACACACGCCACACACGCCACAAATGCCAGTCCAACACACTCCAGTCCAACACACGGCAGGCGAACATACGCCAGTCCAACACACGGCAGTCAAACACACACTCCAGTCGAACACACGCCAGGCGAACACATCCAGTCCAACACACGCCAGGCGAACACATCCAGTCCAACACACGCCAGGCGAACACACGGCAGTCAAACACACAAGCCAGTCGAACACACTCCAGGTGAACACATGCCAGGTGAACACACGCCAGTCGAACAGACTCCAGTCAAATACACGCCAGTCCAACACACTCCAGTCCAACACACTCCAGTCGAACACACTCCAGTCGAACACACTCCAGTCGAACACACTCCAGTCGAACACACTCCAGTCGAACACACTCCAGTCGAACACACTCCACACACGCCACACACGTCAGTCAAACACACGCCACAAATGCCAGTCCAACACACTCCAGTCCAACACACGGCAGGCGAACATATGTCAGTCGAACACACGGCAGTCAAACACACACTCCAGTCGAACACACGCCAGGCGAACACATCCAGTCCAACACATGCCAGTCCAACACACGCCAGGCCAACACACGGCAGTCAAACACACAAGCCAGTCAAACACACTCCAGGTGAACACACGCCAGTCAAACACACGCAAGTTGAAACACGCCACACACGTCAGTCAAACACACGCCACACACACCACAAACGCCAGTCCAACACACTCCAGTCAAACACACGCCAGTCCAATACACTCCAGTCGAACACACGCCAGTTGAAACACGTCAGTCAAACACACGCCACAAACGCCAGTCCAACACACGCCAGTCCAACACACGCCAGTCAAACACACACGCCAGTCCAACACACGCCAGGCGAACACACGCCAGTCCAACACACGCCAGTCCAACACATGCCAGGCGAACACACGCCAGTCCAACACACGGCAGTCAAACACACGGCAGTCAAACACACACGCCAGTCGAACACATTCCAGTCCAACACACGCCAGTCAAACACACACTCCAGTCGAACACACACTCCAGTCGAACACACACTCCAGTCGAACACACACTCCAGTCGAACACACACTCCAGTCGAACACACACTCCAGTCGAACACACACTCATGCTGAATGTTTGCACCTGCAGCCGCTGAAGGAGCAGATCAACTCCACCTCCCGCCACAAACACGTCCTCCGTCCCGAAACAGCCCACAACACATGACCTGCACAGAAGAGAAGAAATCATATTTGGCAAGAAGTAAATAAGAGGAGATTTTCCCTGTATTTACAGTGCATCCGGAAAGTACTCACAGCGCTTCATGTTACAGCCTTATTCCAAAATGGATTAAATTAGGCTAATTTTTTTCAATACTTTGCTCAATACATTTTTGAAGCACCTTTGGCACCAATTACAGCCTCAAGTCTCTTTGAGTCTCCTAGTCCCTCATCTTTCCCTCGACCCTGACGAGTCTCCCAGTTCCTCATCTTTCCCTCGACCCTGACGAGTCTCCCAGTTCCTCATCTTTCCCTCGACCCTGACGAGTCTCCCAGTTCCTCAATCTTTCCCTCGACCCTGACGAGTCTCCCAGTTCCTCATCTTTCCCTCGACCCTGACGAGTCTCCCAGTTCCTCATCTTTCCCTTGACCCTGACGAGTCTCCCAGTTCCTCATCTTTCCCTCGATCCTGACGAGTCTCCCAGTTCCTCATCTTTCCCTCGACCCTGACGAGTCTCCCAGTTCCTCATCTTTCCCTCGACCCTGACGAGTCTCCCAGTCCCTCATCTTTCCCTCGACCCTGACGAGTCTCCCAGTTCCTCAATCTTTCCCTCGACCCTGACGAGTCTCCCAGTTCCTCATCTTTCCCTCGACCCTGACGAGTCTCCCAGTTCCTCATCTTTCCCTCGACCCTGACGAGTCTCCCAGTTCCTCATCTTTCCCTCGACCCTGACGAGTCTCCCAGTTCCTCATCTTTCCCTCGACCCTGACGAGTCTCCCAGTTCCTCAATCTTTCCCTCGACCCTGACGAGTCTCCCAGTTCCTCATCTTTCCCTCGACCCTGACGAGTCTCCCAGTTCCTCATCTTTCCCTCGACCCTGACGAGTCTCCCAGTTCCTCATCTTTCCCTCGATCCTGACGAGTCTCCCAGTTCCTCATCTTTCCCTCGACCCTGACGAGTCTCCCAGTTCCTCATCTTTCCCTCGACCCTGACGAGTCTCCCAGTCCCTCATCTTTCCCTCGACCCTGACGAGTCTCCCAGTTCCTCAATCTTTCCCTCGACCCTGACGAGTCTCCCAGTTCCTCATCTTTCCCTCGACCCTGACGAGTCTCCCAGTTCCTCATCTTTCCCTCGACCCTGACGAGTCTCCCAGTTCCTCATCTTTCCCTCGACCCTGACGAGTCTCCCAGTTCCTCATCTTTCCCTCGACCCTGACGAGTCTCCCAGTTCCTCATCTTTCCCTCGACCCTGACGAGTCTCCCAGTTCCTCATCTTTCCCTCGACCCTGACGAGTCTCCCAGTTCCTCATCTTTCCCTCGACCCTGACGAGTCTCCCAGTTCCTCATCTTTTCCTCGATCCTGACGAGTCTCCCAGTTCCTCATCTTTCCCTCGACCCTGACGAGTCTCCCAGTCCCTCATCTTTCCCTCGACCCTGACGAGTCTCCCAGTTCCTCAATCTTTCCCTCGACCCTGACGAGTCTCCCAGTTCCTCATCTTTCCCTCGACCCTGACGAGTCTCCCAGTTCCTCATCTTTCCCTCGACCCTGACGAGTCTCCCAGTTCCTCATCTTTCCCTCGACCCTGACGAGTCTCCCAGTTCCTCATCTTTCCCTCGACCCTGACGAGTCTCCCAGTTCCTCATCTTTCCCTCGACCCTGACGAATCTCCCAGTTCCTCATCTTTCCCTCGACCCTGACGAGTCTCCCAGTTCCTCATCTTTCCCTCGACCCTGACGAGTCTCCCAGTTCCTCATCTTTTCCTCGATCCTGACGAGTCTCCCAGTTCCTCATCTTTTCCTCGATCCTGACGAGTCTCCCAGTTCCTCATCTTTTCCTCGATCCTGACGAGTCTCCCAGTTCCTCATCTTTCAAGTCAAGTCAAGTTTATTTATATATAGCGCTTTTTTTCACAATACACATTGTATCAAAGCAGCTTCACAGTATTAAATTAAAATAATACATTAATGTTTATTTCTAGTGGAAAACGTCCACGTTTGGTAATGCTGATCAATAGTATTGTTGATTGATTAATTAATTAAATTAAATATCCCCAACTGAGCAAGCCAAAGGCAACAGTGGCAAGGAAACGAAAAACTCCATCAGGTGACCTAATGGAGAAAAAAAAAACCTTGGGAGAACCCAGGCTCAGTCGGGGGCCAGTTCTCCTCTGGCGTTTATGAACTAGAGGTCGGATTTAACTGTAAGATTAAAAGTATTATATGAATGCCTGGCTGAAGAGATGCATCTTTAATCTAGTTTTAAACTGGGAGAGCGAGTCTGAGCAACGAACAGTATCAGGAAGACTATTCCAGAGTTTTGGAGCTAAATGTGAAAATGCTCTCCCTCCTTTGGTGGATCTGGATATCCTAGGTATGACCAAAAGCCTTGAATTTAGTGATCTTAAAGAGCGCGATGGATTATAGGGCGATAGAAGATCCGTTAAATAGACTGGAGCTAAGCCGTTTAGGGCTTTATAAGTCAGTAGCAATACCTTATAATTAATACGGAACTTTATAGGTAACCAATGTAGTGATGATAAAATTGGTGTTATATGATCATATTTTCTTGATCTAGTAAGAACTCTAGCGGCGACATTTTGGACTAACTGTAGCTTGTTTATTAAGGATGCAGGACAACCGGCTAATAAAGCATTACAGTAATCTAGTCTCGATGTCATGAATGCATGAACTAACTTTTCTGCGTCAGAAACTGAAAGCATGTTACGTAGCTTAGCAATGTTTCTAAGGTGGAAAAAGGCTGTTCTTGTAACATATGAAATATGATTTTCAAAAGACAGGTTGCAGTCTAGTATAACACCCAGGTCTTTTACTGTAGAGGATAAAGTAACAGGACATCCTACTATGTTAAAGTTGTAGTGTGAGAGTAGTGTAGTAGTGTAGATCTTTCCCTCGACCCTGACAAGTCTCCCAGTAC
This sequence comes from Squalius cephalus, assembly GCA_022829025.1. Taxonomy (NCBI): domain Eukaryota; kingdom Metazoa; phylum Chordata; class Actinopteri; order Cypriniformes; family Leuciscidae; genus Squalius; species Squalius cephalus. Next base: position 39,310,696 of record CM040802.1, on the reverse strand, counting down.
CTCATCTTTCCCTCGATCCTGACGAGTCTCCCAGTACCTGCCACTAAGAAACACCCCCACAGCTGATGCTGCTTCACTGTAGGGATGGTATTGTCCAGGTGATGAGCGGTGCCTGCTTTCCTCCAGACATGACGCTTGCCATTCAGGCCAAAGAGTTCAATCTTTGTTTCATTAGACCAGAGAATTTTGTTTCTCATGATCTGAGGGTCCTTCAGGTCTGGGAGAGCTGCAGAGATGGTTGTTCTTCTGGAAGGTTCTCAGGCCTGATTGGTGGAGAGCTGCAGAGATGGCTGTTCTTCTGGAAGGTTCTCATGCCTGATTGGTGGAGAGCTGCAGATATGGTTGTTCTTCTGGAAGGTTCTCAGGCCTGATTGGTGGAGAGCTGGAGAGATGGTTGTTCTTCTGGAAGGTTCTCAGGCCTGATTGGTGGAGTGCTGAGAGATGGCTATTCTTCTGGAAGGTTCTCAGGCCTGATTGGTGGAGTGCTGAGAGATGGTTGTTCTTCTGGAAGGTGCTCATCCCTGATTGGTGGAGTGCTGAGAGATGGTTGTTCTTCTGGAAGGTTCTCAGGCCTGATTGGTGGAGTGCTGAGAGATGGTTGTTCTTCTGGAAGATTCTCAGGCCTGATTGGTGGAGTGCTGAGAGATGGTTGTTCTTCTGGAAGGTTCTCAGGCCTGATTGGTGGAGAGCTGCAGAGATGGTTGTTCTGGAAGGTTCTCAGGTCTGATTGGTGGAGAGCTGCAGAGATGGTTGTTCTTCTAGAAGGTTCTCAGGCCTGATAGGTGGAGAGCTGCAGAGATGGTTGTTCTTCTGGAAGGTTCTCAGGCCTGATAGGTGGAGAGCTGGAGAGATGGTTGTTCTTCTGGAAGGTTCTCAGGCCTGATAGGTGGAGAGCTGGAGAGATGGTTGTTCTTCTGGAAGGTTCTCAGGCCTGATTGGTGGAGAGCTGCAGAGGTGGCTGTTCTTCTGGAAGGTTCTCAGGCCTGATAGGTGGAGAGCTGCAGAGATGGTTGTTCTTCTGGAAGGTTCTCAGGCCTGATAGGTGGAGAGCTGGAGAGATGGTTGTTCTTCTGGAAGGTTCTCAGGCCTGATTGGTGGAGAGCTGCAGAGGTGGCTGTTCTTCTGGAAGGTTCTCAGGCCTGATAGGTGGAGAGCTGCAGAGATGGTTGTTCTTCTGGAAGGTTCTCAGGCCTGATTGGTGGAGAGCTGCAGAGATGGTTGTTCTTCTGGAAGGTTCTCAGGTCTGATTGGTGCAGTGCTGCAGAGATGGTTGTTCTTCTGGAAGGTTCTCAGGTCTGATTGGTGGAGTGCTGAGAGATAGTTGTTCTTCTGGAAGGTTCTCATGCCTGATTGGTGGAGTGCAGAGAGATGGTTGTTCTTCTGGAAGGTTCTCAGGCCTGATTGGTGGAGAGCTGCAGAGATGGTTGTTCTTCTGGAAGGTTCTCAGGTCTGATTGGTGGAGAGCTGCAGAGATGGTTGTTCTTCTGGAAGGTGCTCATCCCTGATTGGTGGAGAGCTGCAGAGGTGGCTGTTCTTCTGGAAGGTTCTCAGGTCTGATTGGTGGAGAGCTGCAGAGATGGTTGTTCTTCTGGAAGGTGCTCATCCCTGATTGGTGGAGAGCTGCAGAGGTGGCTGTTCTTCTGGAAGGTTCTCAGGCCTGATTGGTGGAGAGCTGCAGAGATGGCTGTTCTTCTAGAAGGTTCTCAGGCCTGATTGGTGGAGAGCTGGAGAGATGGTTGTTCTTCTGGAAGGTTCTCAGGCCTGATAGGTGGAGAGCTGGAGAGATGGTTGTTCTTCTGGAAGGTTCTCAGGCCTGATTGGTGGAGAGCTGCAGAGGTGGCTGTTCTTCTGGAAGGTTCTCAGGCCTGATTGGTGGAGAGCTGCAGATATGGTTGTTCTTCTGGAAGGTTCTCATGCCTGATTGGTGGAGAGCTGCAGATATGGTTGTTCTTCTGGAAGGTTCTCAGGTCTGATTGGTGGAGAGCTGGAGAGGTGGCTGTTCTTCTGGAAGGTTCTCAGGCCTGATAGGTGGAGAGCTGCAGAGATGGTTGTTCTTCTGGAAGGTTCTCAGGCCTGATTGGTGGAGAGCTGGAGAGATGGCTATTCTTCTGGAAGGTTCTCAGGCCTGATTGGTGGAGTGCTGAGAGATGGTTGTTCTTCTGGAAGGTGCTCATCCCTGATTGGTGGAGTGCTGAGAGATGGTTGTTCTTCTGGAAGGTTCTCAGGTCTGATTGGTGGAGTGCTGAGAGATGGTTGTTCTTCTGGAAGATTCTCAGGCCTGATTGGTGGAGAGCTGGAGAGATGGTTGTTCTTCTGGAAGGTGCTCATCCCTGATTGGTGGAGTGCTGAGAGATGGTTGTTCTTCTGGAAGGTTCTCAGGCCTGATTGGTGGAGTGCTGAGAGATGGTTGTTCTTCTGGAAGGTGCTCATCCCTGATTGGTGGAGTGCTGAGAGATGGTTGTTCTTCTGGAAGGTTCTCAGGCCTGATTGGTGGAGTGCAGAGAGATGGTTGTTCTTCTGGAAGATTCTCAGGCCTGATTGGTGGAGAGCTGGAGAGATGGTTGTTCTTCTGGAAGGTGCTCATCCCTGATTGGTGGAGTGCTGAGAGATGGTTGTTCTTCTGGAAGGTTCTCAGGCCTGATTGGTGGAGTGCTGAGAGATGGTTGTTCTTCTGGAAGGTTCTCAGGCCTGATTGGTGGAGTGCTGCAGAGATGGCTGTTCTTCTGGAAGGTTCTCAGGTCTGATTGGTGGAGAGCTGCAGAGATGGCTGTTCTTCTGGAAGGTTCTCAGGTCTGATTGGTGGAGAGCTGCAGAGATGGCTGTTCTTCTGGAAGGTTCTCAGGCCTGATTGGTGGAGAGCTGCAGAGATGGCTGTTCTTCTGGAAGGTTCTCAGGTCTGATTGGTGGAGAGATGGTTGTTCTTCTGGAAGGTTCTCAGGCCTGATTGGTGGAGAGCTGCAGAGATGGCTGTTCTTCTGGAAGGTTCTCAGGCCTGATTGGTGGAGTGCTGAGAGATGGTTGTTCTTCTGGAAGGTTCTCAGGCCTGATAGGTGGAGTGCTGAGAGATGGTTGTTCTTCTGGAAGGTTCTTAAGCCTGATTGGTGGAGTGCTGAGAGATGGTTGTTCTTCTGGAAGGTTCTCAGGCCTGATAGGTGGAGAGCTGCAGAGGTGGCTGTTCTTCTGGAAGGTTCTCAGGCCTGATTGGTGGAGTGCTGAGAGATGGTTGTTCTTCTGGAAGGTTCTCAGGCCTGATTGGTGGAGAGCTGCAGAGGTGGCTGTTCTTCTGGAAGGTTCTCAGGCCTGATTGGTGGAGAGCTGCAGAGATGGTTGTTCTTCTGGAAGGTTCTTAAGCCTGATTGGTGGAGAGCTGGAGAGATGGTTGTTCTTCTGGAAGGTTCTCAGGCCTGATTGGTGGAGAGCTGCAGAGATGGCTGTTCTTCTGGAAGGTTCTCAGGCCTGATTGGTGGAGTGCTGAGAGATGGTTGTTCTTCTGGAAGGTTCTCAGGCCTGATTGGTGGAGAGCTGCAGAGGTGGCTGTTCTTCTGGAAGGTTCTCAGGCCTGATTGGTGGAGTGCTGAGAGATGGTTGTTCTTCTGGAAGGTTCTCAGGCCTGATTGGTGGAGAGCTGCAGAGGTGGCTGTTCTTCTGGAAGGTTCTCAGGCCTGATTGGTGGAGTGCTGAGAGATGGTTGTTCTTCTGGAAGGTTCTCAGGCCTGATTGGTGGAGAGCTGCAGAGGTGGCTGTTCTTCTGGAAGGTTCTCAGGCCTGATTGGTGGAGAGCTGCAGAGATGGCTGTTCTTCTGGAAGGTTCTCAGGCCTGATAGGTGGAGAGCTGCAGAGGTGGCTGTTCTTCTGGAAGGTTCTCAGGCCTGATTGGTGGAGTGCTGAGAGATGGTTGTTCTTCTGGAAGGTTCTCAGGCCTGATTGGTGGAGAGCTGCAGAGGTGGCTGTTCTTCTGGAAGGTTCTCAGGCCTGATTGGTGGAGAGCTGCAGAGATGGCTGTTCTTCTGGAAGGTTCTCAGGCCTGATTGGTGGAGTGCTGAGAGATGGTTGTTCTTCTGGAAGGTTCTCAGGCCTGATTGGTGGAGAGCTGCAGAGATGGCTGTTCTTCTGGAAGGTTCTCAGGCCTGATTGGTGGAGTGCTGAGAGATGGTTGTTCTTCTGGAAGGTTCTCAGGCCTGATTGGTGGAGAGCTGCAGAGATGGCTGTTCTTCTGGAAGGTTCTCAGGCCTGATAGGTGGAGAGCTGCAGAGATGGCTGTTCTTCTGGAAGGTTCTCAGGCCTGATTGGTGGAGTGCTGAGAGATGGTTGTTCTTCTGGAAGGTTCTCAGGCCTGATAGGTGGAGAGCTGCAGAGGTGGCTGTTCTTCTGGAAGGTTCTCAGGCCTGATTGGTGGAGAGCTGCAGAGATGGCTGTTCTTCTGGAAGGTTCTCAGGCCTGATTGGTGGAGTGCTGAGAGATGGTTGTTCTTCTGGAAGGTTCTCAGGCCTGATAGGTGGAGAGCTGCAGAGGTGGCTGTTCTTCTGGAAGGTTCTCAGGCCTGATTGGTGGAGTGCTGAGAGATGGTTGTTCTTCTGGAAGGTTCTCAGGCCTGATTGGTGGAGTGCTGAGAGATGGTTGTTCTTCTGGAAGGTTCTCAGGCCTGATTGGTGGAGTGCTGAGAGATGGTTGTTCTTCTGGAAGGTTCTCAGGCCTGATTGGTGGAGAGCTGCAGAGATGGTTGTTCTTCTGGAAGGTTCTCGTCCCTGATTGGTGGAGTGCTGAGAGATGGTTGTTCTTCTGGAAGGTTCTCAGGCCTGATTGGTGGAGTTCTGCAGAGATGGTTGTTCTTCTGGAAGGTTCTCGTCCCTGATTGGTGGAGTGCTGAGAGATGGTTGTTCTTCTGGAAGGTTCTCGTCCCTGATTGGTGGAGTGCTGAGAGATGGTTGTTCTTCTGGAAGGTTCTCGTCCCTGATTGGTGGAGTGCTGAGAGATGGCTGTTCTTCTGGAAGGTTCTCAGGCCTGATAGGTGGAGAGATGAGAGATGGTTGTTCTTCTGGAAGGTTCTCAGGCCTGATTGGTGGAGAGCTGCAGAGATGGTTGTTCTTCTGGAAGGTTCTCATCCCTGATTGGTGGAGAGCTGCAGAGATGGCTGTTCTTCTGGAAGGTTCTCAGGCCTGATTGGTGGAGAGCTGCAGAGATGGTTGTTCTTCTGGAAGGTTCTCATCCCTGATTGGTGGAGAGCTGCAGAGATGGCTGTTCTTCTGGAAGGTTCTCAGGCCTGATTGGTGGAGTGCTGCAGAGATGGTTGTTCTTCTGGAAGGTTCTCATCCCTGATTGGTGGAGAGCTGCAGAGATGGCTGTTCTTCTGGAAGGTTCTCATCCCTGATTGGTGGAGAGCTGCAGAGATGGCTGTTCTTCTGGAAGGTTCTCAGGCCTGATTGGTGGAGAGCTGCAGAGATGGCTGTTCTTCTGGAAGGTTCTCCTCTCTCCACAGAGAAACACTGGAGCTCTGTCAGAGGGACCATCGGGTTCTGGGTCTCCTCCCTGACTGAGGCCCTTCTACCCAGATCGCTCAGCTCTAGGAAGAGTCCTGGTGGTTCCACACTTCTTCCATTTACAGATGATGGAGGCCACTGTGCACATTGGGACCTTCAACGCTGCAGAAATGTTTCTGTACCCTTCCCCAGATCTGGGCCTCGACACAATCCTGTCTCGGAGGTCTACAGACAATTCCTTGGACATCATGGCTTGGTTTGTGCTCTGACAGGCACTGTTAACTGTGGGACCTTATACAGACAGGTGTGTGCCTTTCCAAATCATGTCCAGTCAACTGAGTTTACCACAGGTGGACTCCAATCCAGTTGTAGAAACATCTCAAGGATGATCAGTGGAAACAGAATGCACCTGAGCTCAATTTTGAGTGTCATGGCAAAGGCTGTGAATACTTATGTACATGTGATTTTTTTTGGTTTTTATTTTTAATAAATTTGCAAAGATTTTAAACAAACTTCTTGGGGTTGTCATTATGGGGTATTGTTTGTAGAATTTTGAGGAACATAATTGATTTAATCTATTTTGAAATAAAGCTGTAGCATAACAAAATGTGGAAAAAGTGAAGTGCTGTGAATACTTTCCGGATGCGAGTCATTCCCAGCGAGTTTCCCATAGAGAAATAAACACGCGAGTCTCACCAAACGCAGTCGACGGTGGACAGCAGCAGTTTATTATGACCCAAACCACTGAAGATCAGAGCGGCGTCCAAACTCAAATACTGAATCAGCATCTCCACACCGTCACTGCCGAACAACTCCTGAACACACAGGTGTACTCGTTTAACCCGTGCTAGTTAAGTGTTAAGTGCTAGTCTATATGATATAAGCATGATGTGTCTCACCTTCCTGTGCATGTCTCCCTCACAGAGGACAGACAGAATGAACTGGGAGTCGATCTGAATCTCCAGAGACACGGCATCCTCGGCCTCCGGTCTCCCTATGAACCAGCGCAGCGTCCCTAACACACACACACACACACACACACACAGAGTTAGTCTTCAGTATTTCAGCAGTGAGTGCTGTGATACGCCACACACACTCTCTCTCTCACACACACTCACCCAGAAGCTGCCCGATCGCCCCCTGATCGCACAGATCCTGCCGGAGCGCCTCGAGGTCCAGGGAAACCACGGATCTGAGCACTCGGACACAGTACCTCATCTGGGCCTTCTTCCCGCCCCGCCCACCGCTGCCATGGAAACTGTGGCCCCGCCCACTGAAGGAGTCTGACCACAGAACCATGAAGAGACCGATCAGCACAAAGTACATCTTTTCAGTATCTGTACTGAATCAGAGTATTTATAATCATCGAAACATGAACATCGCGTTTGAGCCAGACTGGGGAGAAAGGTGCTGTAATAATGTAAAATATGTGAAAAATAATGTGTTTTTTGAACAATCAAGCATGAAAGCATATTCCAGTACACCCTAAAACAAAATCAAGACTTTGTAAAAGGGCATAAAGGACCCCTAATGTGGACATAGATAGCTTATATAGTGTGCTGGCAGTGATGGTGCGGTACCTTCCTGAAGACACCAGTCGAGCAGCAGCAGCAGGAGTGTGTTCCCCTGACACGTCATGTAGTCGTCCAGCATCAGAGGAGCCAGAGAGCTCAGACACGCCAGCGCCTGGAGCTGCAGCTCCTCCTGCTGGCCAGGGGTCCAACTGCACCTGCTCCGGGGCTCCGGGGACCGGGGCTTAATCAGGAGCATCAGGCCCAGCATCACCCGGCCCTCCCTAAACAGCTGCTCACCACACACACACACACACACAAGCACACACACGCGTGCACTGAAGGGACAGGCTTCAAGAGCTCACACGGAGAAGAGCATTGTGCGCATTCTGCTAAACATCTCTCTCTGTGCTCCACAGAAGAAGAAAAGCCATACAGGTTTAAATGATTGTGAGCTGTTGTGTAATGCATGCTAGCATCATCTCACCTGCAGGGCAGCCAGATCTCTCGACAGGACAACGATCACATTCAACAAGAGCTTCTTCATCTCAAAGTCCTCGTGGTTGAAGGACAGCTTGAGGTTTCGCACCAGAGGATTGTGGCTCTTCACTGAGAAACACGAGTTCACAGATCTTCATTCGAGGCCACGGAGCTGAACGAAGCTAATGAAAAACACCAATACTTACGCTCAGGGAAGGTGACAATCAGCGTGAGATGCTTGACAAACCCGCTCTCCTGAAACACACAGAGAGCTCGTGAAGAAGAGCGTGAGCGTTGTGGAGTTTACGGCAGTGAGGACGATGGACTCACGATCAGAGGAGCGTTCGGGTTCGAAGCGATCAGAGACAGCAGCACTAGCAGGTCGTTCCTCAGCTGACGATCATAATGCCGGAATCCGTTGAGAAGCTGATTGAGAAATGCTTCCTTCAAAGATCTGCCATGCAGAAGAGAAAACACAGGATTGATTAGAGGCGGCATTCAGATTCTCATGTGCTCATTAATATCTGACCTTGACCTGACGAGAGAACGTTCATGCTCAGCTCATACTCGACCCCAAAATCAAAAGGAAAAACATTAGAAAAAGAGGCATTTTCATGACAGTGACATTTTTACAGCACACCATGAAATCCCTATTACTGTCAAGCCAAAGAACTCACACTTTTAATTTATGCTGGTTGTAAATCATTGTATTACAGTCATTTACTTTCTGTGTACTTGTGCTGTTACGATGATGAACATTTAACGCCCTTCAGTAACTCTTGATGAACGTTGGTCATGTGATGATCGACTCACGCGATGCAGTCGGGGTTGCTGAGCTGGGCCGTCACCTCTTCCCGAGAGCCGTTCTCCAGAAGGTTCCACAGGATCTCCGAGCAGCGGAACAGAACCGGTCCGGACGGGTCACACTCACTCATGTGGAAGCAGATCTTCTGCGCTGCCTGAACTCTCAGCATTAAACTACAGTTCACCTCTGCCAACACACACCAGCACGTGTTTCATTCAGGTTTCAGATCTACAGATCTCTGGTGTGTGTGTGTGTGTGTGTGTGTGTGTGTGTGTGTGTGTTCACCTGATGTCCTGGAAAGGATCTGCAGGGTCTGAAGGAGACGCAGTTTGACTGACAGCTGGTTCTCCATCAGGGCCAGTGACATGACGAGGGTCTCGGCCAGACCACTGCGCTCCACCGTCAGCCCTCGGTAGTCCACATGCGTGGGATAGACACCTGACACACACACACACACACGATAAACACCACCCCTAAACCTGAACGTTTGCACACTCGAAGAGTCACGCCACCCACCGTCAGAGCAGTGTGTGTGTGTGCTGTGGCTGTAGAAGGATATAACAGAAGCGCAGATCTGCTGTCTGACCTCCGGCAACGGGATCCTCATCAGATAACCTGCCGTCACACGCCATTATCACTCAATCTATCATACATGCATCAATAATCTGGATTTACCCAATGATGGGGTAACATATCAACACATAACTGAGAAATTATTCTTTGCATAAAGAAATCAAAGTATATATTAGCATTGTGACATTCAGCATAGTAAACCCTTCAAAATATTTTACTTGTAAAAGTTTACACTTTTGCGCTTTTATTAATCATTATATATTGTGATTCTCATTACTGTCATACAGTTCTTTGTTTTACTCTATCAATCAAAAGCCTGGATCTGAAGCAGCACAATGGTTTTCAACATTGATAATAATCAGAAAAGTTTCTTGAGCAGCAAATCATCACATTAGAATGATTTCCTTTTAGTGTGCTTTATTATCGAGGACCACTTCTTTAGGCGTGGTGTGGGATTCGATGACGATGCAGGACATCTATCTCCTGCCCGTATCGATTCCATCCTCACAGCCGTGAGCAAGATAAAGCTAGGCCTGTCACTCACTGTCAAACAGTTTCAAGACTGTTAGGTCTGATGGCAACCTTCTGGCCTGCTGTACACAAGACCTTTCCAGCGGTGGCTCAAGACCAGGGGGTTCCCTGAGGGCCGACCCGTTCTGCATGGTCAGGGTTATGCGCAGGTGCTTTGTGCTCTGGTGATGTGGAAGAAGCCTTGGGTCCTGTCCCGGGTCTTGTGCTGGGAGCTGCTTGTCGTTGTGTAATGGCGTGTTCACACCAAACGCAAATTTAATTATTTGCGCGAGTAGATTACATACAAAGTTAATGCAAAGACGTGAAATGAGCGAATTGGGCGACGCGGTTGCAGCAAACGTTCGATATTCGCCTCAATCACGTCTTCCGCGCAAGATGAAAAATGTCAACTCGACCGTGAAATTCACATGACGCATTGTCGCACAAGCCAATCGGTTAAACAAATCATCAGGGTGGTCTGCAGTCGCGCACACTTTGCAAACTGGCATGTAGATCCTCCTTTGGGCTCAGGAAAGCACTAACCCCTGGGCACCAGATTCAGGGAGCAGAACTCCTGTCGAGGCCCGGGGAATGGAGACCCACCAAGAGGAGGTGGAGCTCATGTGGAGTGGAACTATTTGAGTCTCCGACAGCGACACGCGGGGGGCTCTGGTTCTCCCTCGTGTGTCCAGCTGTTCTAGGGTTGCAGCCATGGCCGAGGACAGTTTCCCCGGTTGTTCAACTCCCGGGAGCTCTGGAGAGAGTCCTTCAGGGTGTGGATAGCCCAGTTCTGGCCGGCCCGAGTGTGCGTACCGGCCTTTGAATCCAATGCACCTCATTGGAACCTAAGATGTTCTGAAGGATCATGTGACCCTGAAGACTGGAGTAATGATGCTGAAAATTCAGCTTTGATCACAGGAATAAATTACAGTTTACTATATAATCACATAGAGAACAGATGATTTACACTGCCATAATATTTCACTGTTTTACTGTATTTTTTATCAAATAAATGCAGCCATGATGAGCAGAAGAGACTCTTTCAGACACATTAAAATCTTAATTATTTTAAAGATTTGACCTGTATCACAGCTCAGAGTATTATATAGCTATATTAGCCTATATATAAAAATATTTTTTAAATACACAATGATTTGCATTATGGTAATGAGAATTTGAGAGGAAAGCTGTCCTGAACTGAACGTCACAATGCAGAAAGTGCCATGACAAGAGATTCTTCTTCTTTTCTTTATGTGAAATATTGTCTCCTGGTCATTGTGTGGTGAACGAGAGTTAGCTGTAACTCACCCATCTGAGACACACAGTCTGCGGCCACAGCGGCGAACTTCATCTCATCCGACGCCTTCTCCTTCAGGAAGGGAAGACTTGAAGACAAGCATGGATTAGTTCATAAAGACTTCGTGCTCAATGGCCTATACAGACTTTAGACTGGAAGCCTCACCCGCAGATCTGCAGTAGATCACAGAGGACTCTGGCATACTCCGGGTGATCGGCCACTTTCTCAGCACAGAGGTTCAGAATCTTACATATGTCAGCGAGATCCCTCAAAAGCTTGACATTTTAAGGAAAGTGTTTATCATCATCATCATCATCATCACAATATAATAACAGCAGATTATCCCACAGAGAGCTTGAGGCTAACAGGCATCACATCATGGAAACCCTGTCGAGTTATAATTAAAGCTGGAAAATGCTGATTCTAGAGGATGCAGTGAGACTCCAGGGACTCCCTCAGAGGACGCTGACGTCACCAGAAATAATTACTCACACTGTATACTACATAACACACGTGACGTGCTCCCCCGCCAGCCAATCAGAGACGGCTTGGGAGCATAAAAATAATAAACATGCTATATACAACTTTGTGTTGAACTGATCTGAATATTGACTCTCTCTTGTCTTCTGCAGAGAGTCTGAGTTAGTCTCCTATCTGATGAAGTTTCATCATTGATTCTGTTGTGGAGCAGTCTGTGCCGTATAGACTCGCCCTCACTCACACGTGCAGAAGAGCAACATCTCACTTACACAGGTCAGCTTTAAAAGGGCTTTTTTTGTTTTTTTTTGCCAAATTCTTCTATGTGAAACTCTAAGGATACAAATCCACGCTGGCATCTTTTTACCACCTTCCTCAAGATGAAAATCTGTCTTTCTTTTAACGACGACTGAAAAAAAGAGAGAAACTGAAAAACGAGCCCATAATAATTCAAGCATAATTCAAGCAAACCGAGTCTTACTGAGAGCGGATCCTGCAGCAACTGGACGACTCTGGAGAGATCCGCGAATCCCACAGCCTGAAAAACACAGCAGTCAGTCAGAATCAACCGAACCGAGTCACGGACACAGAGTTCGGACAGAGACTCACCGAACCGAGTCACGGACACAGAGTTCGGACAGAGACTCACCGAACCGAGTCACGGACACAGAGTTCAGACAGAGACTCACCGAACCGAGTCACGGACACAGAGTTCGGACAGAGACTCACCGAACCGAGTCACGGACACAGAGTTCGGACAGGGACTCAGCGAACCGAGTCACGGACACAGAGTTCAGACAGAGACTCACCGAATCGAGTCACGGACACAGAGTTCGGACAGAGACTCACCGAACCGAGTCACGGACACAGAGTTCGGACAGGGACTCACCGAACCGAGTCACGGACACAGAGTTCGGACAGGGACTCAGCGAACCGAGTCACGGACACAGAGTTCGGAAAGAGACTCACCGAATCGAGTCACGGACACAGAGTTCGGACAGAGACTCACCGAACCGAGTCACGGACACAGAGTTCGGACAGGGACTCACCGAACCGAGTCACGGACACAGAGTTCGGACAGGGACTCACCGAACCGAGTCACGGACACAGAGTTCGGACAGGGACTCAGCGAACCGAGTCACGGACACAGAGTTCGGACAGAGACTCACCGAACCGAGTCACGGACACAGAGTTCGGACAGAGACTCACCGAACCGAGTCACGGACACAGAGTTCGGACAGAGACTCACCGAACCGAGTCACGGACACAGAGTTCGGACAGGGACTCACCGAACCGAGTCACGGACACAGAGTTCGGACAGAGACTCACCGAACCGAGTCACGGACACAGAGTTCGGACAGAGACTCACCGAACCGAGTCACGGACACAGAGTTCGGACAGGGACTCACCGAACCGAGTCACGGACACAGAGTTCGGACAGAGACTCACCGAACCGAGTCACGGACACAGAGTTCGGACAGGGACTCACCGAACCGAGTCACGGACACAGAGTTCGGACAGGGACTCAGCGAACCGAGTCACGGACACAGAGTTCGGAAAGAGACTCACCGAATCGAGTCACGGACACAGAGTTCGGACAGAGACTCACCGAACCGAGTCACGGACACAGAGTTCGGACAGGGACTCACCGAACCGAGTCACGGACACAGAGTTCGGACAGGGACTCACCGAACCGAGTCACGGACACAGAGTTCGGAAAGAGACTCACCGAATCGAATCACGGACACAGAGTTCGGACAGAGACTCACCGAATCGAGTCACGGACACAGAGTTCGGACAGAGACTCACCGAATCGAGTCACTGACATAGAGTTCGGACAGAGTCTCACAGAACCGAGTCACTGACACACAGTTCGGACAGAGACTCACAGAACCGAGTCACTGACACACAGTTCGGACAGAGACTCACAGAACCGAGTCACTGACACGCAGTTCGGACAGAGACTCACAGAACCGAGTCACTGACACACAGTTCGGACAGAGTCTCACAGAACCGAGTCACTGACACAGAGTTCGGACAGACATAGACTCACCTCAGACTTTCTCTCGGTCACAACGCGTTTCTGAAGGAAGCTTCTCGCGGGCGGCGCGCTGGACAGCATGTCTGATCTCAGTCTGATCCACTGCACGAGTCACTGCTCGAGTCTCATGTTCAGAACCCTTCATGAACAGCAGCAGCAGCTGGTGTTTATAGGCGGATCAGGACGCGCGGCGGTCGCCATAGTAACGCGTGCAGCTACGGAGCGCCGCTTGAGACAAACCTCCCCTTGAAACGCAAAGCTGAAGCTCTCCTCTCTGTTTCTTAATTTACACAATAAACTGAGCAAACATTTCTAAAGAAACGCGACTACTTTCATGCATCCACACTATAATGTCAGACAACTGCGAGTACAGAGAGTACAGAGAGGGGGGCTTTTATTTTGACGTGTGTTGTTAAGCGCAGCAGAGGAAGTGACGTCACACACAGTGCGTTTCCTGCAGATGAGGCAGAATAAACGATGCTGAATTTAATGTGTTTCGTTAAAGAACAAAAGGGCCAAATATTCTTCTAGATAAAGAACAAAGAGTCCAATATCCAGTGGTTTAACAGTAACATCATTATCAATGCTAGCGGACTCAGGTGAGAGACATTTATTCTTATTCATGCGCATTGTGAATGAGACTGTGCGTGTGTGTGTGTGTGTGTGTGTGTGTGTGTGTGTTTATGAGACTGTGATTGTCTGTACAATATGTTTGTGAGTGTGTCTGTACAGTGTGTGTACAGAATGTGTGTGAGTGTGTGTGAAGTATGTGTGTGAGTGAATGAGACTGAGTGTGTCTGTAAGTTACAGTATGTGTGTGTGAGTGTGTCTGTACAGTATGTGTGTGTGTACAGTATGTGTGTGTGAGTGTGTCTGTACAGTATGTGTGTGTGTACAGTATGTGTGTTAGTGTGTGTGTGTGTGTGTGTGTGTGTAGTATTGATGTGTGTGTGTGATGTAATGATGTGTGTAGTATTGATGTGTGTGTGTGATGTAATGATGTGTGTAGTATTGATGTGTGTGTGTGATGTAATGATGTGTGTGTATGTGTAGTATTGATGTATGTGTAGTAATGACATGTTGATGTGTGTGTTCAGCGGGGCGGAGTCGTGGCAGGAAGCGCTCAGCAGGAGTGGGCGGGGCTGACTCTGGTGGGCGGGGCCGAGGCAACACACCTGCAGCACAGGTGAGGGTTCGAGACATCAGAGGAGCGCAGCAGCAGGTGCAGGACACCTGTGAACGTGCGTGTGTGTGTGTGTGCGTGTGTGTGTGTGTGTGTGTGTGTGTGTGTGTGTGTGTGTGTGTGTTTCAGACGAGAAGGAAAGCCGCAGAGACCGGGGAAGACGACGATCAGTCGGAGAAGAAGTTCAGGAAGTGTGAGAAATCCGGATGTCCAGCGACGTACCCCGTGTGTTTCGCCAGCGCGTCTGACAGGTGTGTGTGAGTACAGTAAACATGACTGCATTACACTGATGAAACATTGTACAGTGCAGATCGTCTCACAGCAGCTTCACAGTGATAAACAGGAGAATAACAGAATCAGGGATGAAAGATTCTGCTGTAAAGCGTCTACAGAAGATCATAGAGGGATTACTCAGATCGTTCTGTTCTCATCTGATGCTGTAATGCGGATCGGGAGCTCAGTGTGTTTAACGTCTGCTTTCACCAGGTGTGCCAGGAACGGATACACGTCTCGCTGGTATCACCTGTCGTGTGGCGAGCACTTCTGTAACGAGTGCTTTGATCATTACTACAGAAGGTGAGTGCTGATGGGTAATGTTGAGGCTCCGCTGCTCGAGTCACACCTGATCCTCCTCTGTTCTTCTGCAGTCATAAAGACGGATACGAGACGTTCTCCTCCTGGAAGAGAGTTTGGACCAGCAATGGGAAGAGCGAACCAAGCCTCAAAGCCTTCATGGCCGACCAGCAGCTGCCCTACTGGGTGAGTAACTGTGTAACCTAGACCAGTGTAACCTAGACCAGTGTAACCTAGACCAGTGTAACCTAGACCAGCGTCTGTGTAACCTAGACCGGTGTAATCTAGACCAGCGTCTGTGTAACCTAGACCAGTGTAATCTAGACCAGCGTCTGTGTAACCTAGACCAGTGTTACCTAGACCGGTGTAATCTAGACCAGCGTCTGTGTAACCTAGACCAGTGTAATCTAGACCAGCGTCTGTGTAACCTAGACCGGTGTAATCTAGACCAGCGTCTGTGTAACCTAGATCGGTGTAACCTAGACCAGCGTCTGTGTAACCTAGACCAGTGTTACCTAGACCGGTGTAATCTAGACCAGCGTCTGTGTAACCTAGACCAGTGTAATCTAGACCAGCGTCTGTGTAACCTAGACCAGTGTAATCTAGACCAGCGTCTGTGTAACCTAGACCAGTGTAATCTAGACCAGCGTCTGTGTAACCTAGACCAGTGTTACCTAGACCGGTGTAATCTAGACCAGCGTCTGTGTAACCTAGACCGGTGTAACCTAGACCAGCGTCTGTGTAACCTAGACCAGTGTAACCTAGACCAGCGTCTGTGTAACCTAGACTGGTGTAACCTAGACCAGCGTCTGTGTAACCTAGACCGGTGTAATCTAGACCAGCGTCTGTGTAACCTAGACCGGTGTAACCTAGACCAGCGTCTGTGTAACCTAGACCGGTGTAACCTAGACCAGCGTCTGTGTAACCTAGACCGGTGTTACCTAGACCAGTGTCTGTGTAACCTAGACCGGTGTAACCTAGACCGGTGTAATCTAGACTAGCGTCTGTGTAACCTAGACCGGTGTAATCTAGACCAGCGTCTGTGTAACCTAGACCAGTGTAATCTAGACCAGTGTTACCTAGACCGGTGTAATCTAGACCAGTGTCTGTGTAACCTAGACCAGTGTAATCTAGACCAGTGTTACCTAGACCGGTGTAATCTAGACCAGCGTCTGTGTAACCTAGACCAGTGTAATCTAGACCAGTGTTACCTAGACCGGTGTAATCTAGACCAGCGTCTGTGTAACCTAGACCAGTGTAATCTAGACCAGTGTTACCTAGACCGGTGTAATCTAGACCAGCGTCTGTGTAACCTAGACCAGTGTAATCTAGACCAGTGTTACCTAGACCGGTGTAATCTAGACCAGCGTCTGTGTAACCTAGACCTGTGTAACCTAGACCAGTGTTACCTAGACCGGTGTAATCTAGACTAGCGTCTGTGTAACCTAGACCGGTGTAATCTAGACCAGCGTCTGTGTAACCTAGACCAGTGTAATCTAGACCAGTGTTACCTAGACCGGTGTAATCTAGACCAGCGTCTGTGTAACCTAGACCAGTGTAATCTAGACCAGTGTTACCTAGACCGGTGTAATCTAGACCAGCGTCTGTGTAACCTAGACCAGTGTAATCTAGACCAGTGTTACCTAGACCGGTGTAATCTAGACCAGCGTCTGTGTAACCTAGACCAGTGTAATCTAGACCAGTGTTACCTAGACCGGTGTAATCTAGACCAGCGTCTGTGTAACCTAGACCGGTGTAATCTAGACCAGCGTCTGTGTAACCTAGACCGGTGTAATCTAGACCAGCGTCTGTGTAACCTAGACCGGTGTAATCTAGACCAGCGTCTGTGTAACCTAGACCGGTGTAACCTAGACCGGTGTTACCTAGACCGGTGTAATCTAGACCAGCGTCTGTGTAACCTAGACCAGTGTTACCTAGACCGGTGTAATCTAGACCAGCGTCTGTGTAACCTAGACCGGTGTAATCTAGACCAGCGTCTGTGTAACCTAGACCAGTGTTACCTAGACCGGTGTAATCTAGACCAGCGTCTGTGTAACCTAGACCGGTGTAATCTAGACCAGCGTCTATGTAACCTAGACCGGTGTAATCTAGACCAGCGTCTGTGTAACCTAGACCAGTGTAATCTAGACCGGCGTCTGTGTAACCTAGACCGGTGTAATCTAGACCAGCGTCTGTGTAACCTAGACCGGTGTAATCTAGACCAGCGTCTATGTAACCTAGACCGGTGTAATCTAGACCAGCGTCTGTGTAACCTAGACCGGTGTAATCTAGACCGGCGTCTGTGTAACCTAGACCGGTGTAATCTAGACCAGCGTCTGTGTAACCTAGACCAGTGTAATCTAGACCAGCGTCTGTGTAACCTAGACCGGTGTAATCTAGACCAGCGTCTGTGTAACCTAGACCGGTGTAATCTAGACCAGCGTCTGTGTAACCTAGACCAGTGTAATCTAGACCAGCGTCTGTGTAACCTAGACCGGTGTAATCTAGACCAGCGTCTGTGTAACCTAGACCAGTGTAATCTAGACCAGCGTCTGTGTAACCTAGACCGGTGTAATCTAGACCAGCGTCTGTGTAACCTAGACCGGTGTAATCTAGACCAGTGTTACCTAGACCGGTGTAATCTAGACCAGCGTCTGTGTAACCTAGACCGGTGTAACCTAGACCAGCGTCTGTGTAACCTAGACCGGTGTAATCTAGACCAGTGTTACCTAGACCGGTGTAATCTAGACCAGCGTCTGTGTAACCTAGACCAGTGTAATCTAGACCAGCGTCTGTGTAACCTAGACCAGTGTTACCTAGACCGGTGTAATCTAGACCAGCGTCTGTGTAACCTAGACCGGTGTAATCTAGACCAGTGTCTGTGTAACCTAGACCAGTGTTACCTAGACCGGTGTAATCTAGACCAGCGTCTGTGTAACCTAGACCGGTGTAATCTAGACCAGCGTCTGTGTAACCTAGACCGGTGTAATCTAGACCGGTGTCTGTGTAACCTAGACCAGCGTCTGTGTAACCTAGACCGGTGTAATCTAGACCAGCGTCTGTGTAACCTAGACCAGTGTAATCTAGACCAGCGTCTGTGTAACCTAGACCGGTGTAATCTAGACCAGCGTCTGTGTAACCTAGACCAGTGTAACCTAGACCAGCGTCTGTGTAACCTAGACCAGCGTCTGTGTAACCTAGACCAGTGTCTGTGTAACCTAGACCAGTGTAATCTAGACCAGCGTCTGTGTAACCTAGACCGGTGTAATCTAGACCAGCGTCTGTGTAACCGAGACCAGCGTCCGTGTAATCTAGACCGGTGTCTGTGTAACCTAGACCAGCGTCTGTGTAACCTAGACCAGTGTAATCTAGACCAGCGTCTGTGTAACCTAGACCGGTGTAATCTAGACCAGCGTCTGTGTAACCTAGACCAGTGTAATCTAGACCAGCGTCTGTGTAACCTAGACCGGTGTAATCTAGACCAGCTTCTGTGTAACCTAGACCGGTGTAATCTAGACCAGCGTCTGTGTAACCGAGACCAGTGTAATCTAGACCAGCGTCTGTGTAACCTAGACCAGCGTCTGTGTAACCGAGACCAGTGTAATCTAGACCAGCGTCTGTGTAACCTAGACCAGCGTCTGTGTAACCTAGACCAGTGTAATCTAGACCAGCGTCTGTGTAACCTAGACCGGTGTAATCTAGACCAGCGTCTGTGTAACCTAGACCGGTGTAATCTAGACCAGCGTCTGTGTAACCGAGACCAGCGTCTGTGTAATCTAGACCGGTGTCTGTGTAACCTAGACCAGCGTCTGTGTAACCTAGACCAGTGTAATCTAGACCAGCGTCTGTGTAACCTAGACCGGTGTAATCTAGACCAGCGTCTGTGTAACCTAGACCAGTGTAATCTAGACCAGCGTCTGTGTAAGCTAGACCGGTGTAACCTAGACCAGTGTAATCTAGACCAGCGTCTGTGTAATCTAGACCGGTGTCTGTGTAACCTAGACCAGCGTCTGTGTAACCTAGACCAGTGTAATCTAGACCAGCGTCTGTGTAACCTAGACCGGTGTAATCTAGACCAGCGTCTGTGTAACCTAGACCGGTGTAATCTAGACCAGCGTCTGTGTAACCTAGACCAGTGTAATCTAGACCAGCGTCTGTGTAACCTAGACCGGTGTAATCTAGACCAGCGTCTGTGTAACCTAGACCAGTGTTACCTAGACCGGTGTAATCTAGACCAGCGTCTGTGTAACCTAGACCAGTGTAATCTAGACCAGCGTCTGTGTAACCTAGACCAGTGTAATCTAGACCAGTGTTACCTAGACCGGTGTAATCTAGACCGGTGTCTGTGTAACCTAGACCAGCGTCTGTGTAACCTAGACCGGTGTAATCTAGACCAGCGTCTGTGTAACCTAGACCAGTGTAATCTAGACCAGCGTCTGTGTAACCTAGACCGGTGTAATCTAGACCAGCGTCTGTGTAACCTAGACCAGTGTAATCTAGACCAGCGTCTGTGTAACCTAGACCAGCGCAACATCAGCATCACACATGCACACAGAACGCACATGTAGGAAACCTTGTGAATTACGGCCGTTTCAGACCGCGAGCGACAAAATAAATTATTTCACACAAAAAGTACCTAAAATGCACATAATTTGCATGTATAGTGTGTTTGAACAAGAACTGGAGTAGGATTTTTGTCTTGAAAATGAAGACAAAAATATTTATAGAAAATGTATCCATTTAAACTTGTTTTTATTAATCAGTTTGGGTAAAAGTGGTGTTTTATTATATATATATATATATATATATATATATATATATATATATATATATATATATATATAATATTTGTGTGTACTGTAAAGTGGTTAGAAAAAATGAAATCAGAATCGGCTAAAAATCTGTATCGGCAGGTCAAACTCAATGAAAAATCAGAATCTGCCTTGAAAATTATAATCGGTGCATCTCTATAATCTTTCTGGTATCTAACACCATCACATAATCTGATGTTCACCTAGATGTTTTATTTATTTATTTCTACACGTGCCATAGTATTGTCGATGGGTTCAATAACACATCCTGCAAAAGGGGGGCCTTGGCCAGAACCTAGTGGTATTTAGGGGGCCTTGGCATGGAAAAGTTTGGGAACCCCTGATCTAGACCAGCATCTGTGTAACCTAGACCAGCGTCTGTGTAACCTAGACCAGTGTAATCTAGACCAGCGTCTGTGTAACCTAGACCGGTGTAATCTAGACCAGCGTCTGTGTAACCTTGACCAGTGTAATCTAGACCAGCGTCTGTGTAACCTAGACCAACTCAGTGTAACCTAGACCGGCGTCTGTGTAACCTAGACCATTGTAATCTAGACCAGCGTCTGTGTAACCTAGACCATTGTAACCTAGACCAGCGTCTGTGTAACCTAGACCATTGTAACCTAGACCAGCGTCTGTGTAACCTAGACCAGCGTCTGTGTAACCTAGACCGGTGTAATCTAGACTGGCGTCTGTGTAACCTAGACCATTGTAATCTAGACCAGCGTCTGTGTAACCTAGACCGGCGTCTGTGTAACCTAGACCGGCGTCTGTGTAACCTAGACCGGCGTCTGTGTAACCTAGACCAGCGTCTGTGTAACCTAGACCAGCGTCTGTGTAACCTAGACCAGCGTCTGTGTAACCTAGACCGGTGTAATCTAGACTGGCGTCTGTGTAACCTAGACCATTGTAATCTAGACCAGCGTCTGTGTAACCTAGACCGGCGTCTGTGTAACCTAGACCAACTCTGTGTAACCTAGACCAGTGTAATCTAGACCGATGTCTGTGTAACCTAGACCAGTGTAATCTAGACCAGCGTCTGTGTAACCTAGACCAGCGTCTGTGTAACCTAGACAAGCTCTGTGTAACCTAGACCAGCGTCTGTGTAACCTAGACCAGTGTAATCTAGACCGATGTCTGTGTAACCTAGACCAGTGTAATCTAGACCATCGTCTGTATAACCTAGACCAGTGTAATCTAGACCAGCGTCTGTGTAACCTAGACTAGCTCTGTGTAACCTAGACTAGCTCTGTGTAACCTAGACCAGCATCTGTGTAACCTAGACCAGCTCTGTGTAACCTAGACTAGCTCTGTGTTACCTAGACCAGCGTCTGTGTAACCTAGACCCTATGTAACCTAGACCAGCGTCTGTGTAACCTAGACCAGCGTCTGTGTAACCTAGACCAGCGTCTGTGTAATCTAGACCAGCGTCTGTGTAACGTAGACTAGCTCTGTGTAACCTAGACTAGCTCTGTGTAACCTAGACCAGCATCTGTGTAACCTAGATCAGCGTCTGTGTAACCTAGACCAGCTCTGTGTAACCTAGACTAGCTCTGTGTAACCTAGACCAGCATCTGTGTAACCTAGACCAGCTCTGTGTAACCTAGACTAGCTCTGTGTAACCTAGACCAGCATCTGTGTAACCTAGACAAGCTCGCTCTGTGTAACCTAGACTAGCTCTGTGTAACCTAGACCAGCATCTGTGTAACCTAGACCCTATGTAACCTAGACCAGCGTCTGTGTAACCTAGACCAGCGTCTGTGTAACCTAGACCAGCGTCTGTGTAACCTAGACCAACATCTGTGTAACCTAGACCAGCGTCTTTGTAAC
The DNA here is from genome assembly GCA_022829025.1 of Squalius cephalus. Classification (NCBI taxonomy): domain Eukaryota; kingdom Metazoa; phylum Chordata; class Actinopteri; order Cypriniformes; family Leuciscidae; genus Squalius; species Squalius cephalus. The sequence continues at coordinate 39,289,128 of CM040802.1, read as the reverse complement.
CTAGACCAACATCTGTGTAACCTAGACCAGCTCTGTGTAACCTAGACTAGCTCTGTGTTACCTAGACCAGCGTCTGTGTAACCTAGACTAGCTCTGTGTTACCTAGACCAGCGTCTGTGTAGCCTAGACCAGCGTCTGTGTAACCTAGACTAGCACTGTGTTACCTAGACCAGCGTCTGTGTAATCTAGACCAGCGTCTGTGTAACGTAGACTAGCTCTGTGTAACCTAGACTAGCTCTGTGTAACCTAGACCAGCATCTGTGTAACCTAGACCAGCATCTGTGTAACCTAGATCAGCGTCTGTGTAACCTAGACCAGCTCTGTGTAACCTAGACTAGCTCTGTGTAACCTAGACCAGCATCTGTGTAACCTAGACCAGCTCTGTGTAACCTAGACTAGCTCTGTGTAACCTAGACCAGCATCTGTGTAACCTAGACCAGCTCTGTGTAACCTAGACTAGCTCTGTGTAACCTAGACCAGCATCTGTGTAACCTAGACCAGCATCTGTGTAACCTAGACCAGCATCTGTGTAACCTAGACTAGCTCTGTGTAACCTAGACCAGCATCTGTGTAACCTAGACCAGCTCTGTGTAACCTAGACTAGCTCTGTGTTACCTAGACTAGCACTGTTACCTAGACCAGCGTCTGTGTAACCTAGACCAGCGTCTGTGTAACCTAGACTAGCACTGTTACTTAGACCAGCGTCTGTGTAACCTAGACTAGCACTGTGTTACCTAGACCAGCGTCTGTAACCTAGACCAGTGTAGACCAGTGTAGACCAGCGTCTGTGTAACCTAGACCAGTGTAATCTAGACCAGCGTCTGTGTAACCTAGACCAACTCTGTGCAACCTAGACCAGTGTAATCTCCGGCGTCAGTGTAACCTAGACCAGTGTAACCTAGACCAGCGTCTGTGTAACCTAGACCAGTGTAATCTAGACCAGCGTCTGTGTAACCTAGACCAGTGTAATCTAGACCGGCGTCTGTGTAACCTAGACCAGTGTAACCTAGACCAGCGTCTGTGTAACCTAGACCAGTGTCTGTGTAACCTAGACCAGCGTCTGTGTAACCTAGACCAGCGTCTGTGTAACCTAGACTAGCTCTGTGTAACTTAGACCAGCTCTGTGTAACCTAGACCAGTGTAATCTATACCGGCGTCTGTTTAACCTAGACCTGTGTAACCTAGACCAGCGTCTGTGTAACCTAGACCTGTGTAACCTAGACTAGCTCTGTGTAACTTAGACCAGCTCTGTGTAACCTAGACCAGTGTAATCTATACCGGCGTCTGTGTAACCTAGACCTGTGTAACCTAGACCAGCGTCTGTGTAACCTAGACCGGCGTCTGTGTAACCTAGACCGGCGTCTGTGTAACCTAGACCAGCGTCTGTGTAACCTAGACCAGTGCAACCTAGACCAGCTCTGTGTAACCTAGACCGGTGTCTGTGTAACGTAGACCAGTGTAACCTAGACCGGCGTTTGTGTAACCTAGACCAGTGTAACCTAGACCAGCGTCTGTGTAACCTAGACCATTGTAACCTAGACATACTCTGTGTAACCTAGACCAGTGTAATCTAGACCGGCGTCTGTGTAACCTAGACCAGTGTAACCGAGACCAGCATCTGTGTAACCTAGACCGGCGTCTGTGTAACCTAGACCGGCGTCTGTGTAACCTAGACCAGTGTAACCTAGACCAGCGTCTGTGTAACCTAGACCAGCTCTGTGTAACCTAGACCGGCGTCTGTGTAACCTAGACCAGTGTAACCTAGACCGGCGTCTGTGTAACCTAGACCAGTGTAACCTAGACCAACTCTGTGTAACCTAGACCAGTGTAATCTAGACCGGCGTCTGTGTAACTTAGACCAGCGTCTGTGTAACCTAGACCTGTGTAACCTAGACCAGTGTCTGTGTAACCTAGACCAGTGTAATCTAGACCAGCGTCTGTGTAACCTAGACAAGTGTCTGTGTAACCTAGACCGGCGTCTGTGTAACCTAGACCAGCGTCTGTGTAACCTAGACCAGCTCTGTGTAACCTAGACCGGCGTCTGTGTAACCTAGACCAGTGTAACCTAGACCGGCGTCTGTGTAACCTAGACCAGTGTAACCTAGACCAACTCTGTGTAACCTAGACCAGTGTAATCTAGACCGGCGTCTGTGTAACTTAGACCAGCGTCTGTGTAACCTAGACCTGTGTAATCTAGACCAGCGTCTGTGTAACCTAGACCAGTGTAATCTAGACCAGCGTCTGTGTAACCTAGACAAGTGTCTGTGTAACCTAGACCGGCGTCTGTGTAACCTAGACCAGCGTCTGTGTAACCTAGACCAGCTCTGTGTAACCTAGACCTAGCTCTGTTTACTGACGAGATGTGTATAACAATGTCATCCGATATATCGGCCAGCCCTACAGTGTAATCTAGACCGGCGTCTGTGTAACCTAGACCAGCGTCTGTGTAACCTAGACCGGCGTCTGTGTAACCTAGACCAGCTCTGTGTTACCTAGACCAGCATCTGTGTAACCTAGACCAGTGTAACCTAGACCGGTGTCTGTGTAACCTAGACCAACTCAGTGTCACCTAGACCGGCGTCTGTGTAACCTAGACAAGCTCTGTGTAACCTAGACCAGCGTCTGTGTAACCTAGACCAGTGTAATCTAGACCAGCGTCTGTGTAACCTAGACCAGCTCTGTGTAACCTAGACCAGTGTAACCTAGACCGGTGTCTGTGTAACCTAGACCAACTCTGTGCAACCTAGACCGGCGTCTGTGTAGCCTAGACCAGCTCTGTGTTATCTAGACCAGCATCTGTGTAACCTAGACCAGTGTAACCTAGACCGGTGTCTGTGTAACCTAGACCAACTCAGTGTAACCTTGACCGGCGTCTGTGTAACCTAGACCAGCTCTGTGTAACCTAGACCAACTCAGTGTAACCTAGACTGGCGTCTGTGTAACCTAGACCAGCGTCTGTGTAACCTAGACAAGCTCTGTGTAACCTAGACCAGCGTCTGTGTAACCTAGACCAGTGTAATCTAGACCAGCGTATGTGTAACCTAGACCAGCTCTGTGTAACCTAGACCAGCGTCTGTGTAACCTAGACCAGTGTAATCTAGACCAGCGTATGTGTAACCTAGACCAGCTCTGTGTTACCTAGACCGGCGTCTGTGTAACCTAGACCAGCGTCTGTGTAACCTAGACAAGCTCTGTGTAACCTAGACCAGCGTCTGTGTAACCTAGACCAGTGTAATCTAGACCAGCGTATGTGTAACCTAGACCAGCTCTGTGTAACCTAGACCGGCGTCTGTGTAACCTAGACAAGCTCTGTGTAACCTAGACCAGCGTCTGTGTAACCTAGACCAGTGTTACCTAGACCGGTGTCTGTGTAACCTAGACCAGCTCTGTGTAACCTAGACCAGTGTTACCTAGACCGGTGTCTTTGTAACCTAGACCAGCTCTGTGTAGCCTAGACCAATGTCTGTGTAACCTAAACCTGTGTAACCTAGACCAACATCAGTGTAACCTAGACCAGTGTTACCTAGACCGGTGTCTGTGTAACCTAGACTAGCTCTGTGTAACCTAGACCAGTGTTACCTAGACCGGTGTCTGTGTAACCTAGACCAGCTCTGTGTAACCTAGACCAGCGTCTGTGTAACCTAGACCAGCGTCTGTGTAACCTAGACCAGCTCTGTGTAACCTAGACCAGTGTTACCTAGACCGTTTTTTTTTTCGGTTCCTTGCCACTGTTGCCTTTGGCTTGCTCAGTTGGGGATATTTTGGGAATATTTAATTTAATTTAATCAATCAATAAATCTCACTAGAAACAAACCTTGTTGTATTATTTTATTTTAATGCTGTGAAGCTGCTTTGATACAATCTGTATTGTGAAAAGCGCTATATAAATAAACTTGACTGGTGTCTGTGTAACCTAGACCAGCTCTGTGTAGCCTAGACCAACATCTGTGTAACCTAGACCTGTGTAACCTAGACCAGTGTCTGTGTAACCTAGACCAGTGTCTGTGTAACCTAGACCAACATCTGTGTAACCTAGACCAGCTCTGTGTAACCTAGACCTGTGTAACCTAGACCAGTGTCTGTGTAACCTAGACCAGCTCTGTGTAACCTAGACCAGTGTTACCTCGACCGGTGTTTGTGTAACCTAGACCAGCTCTGTGTAACCTAGACCAGCTCTGTGTAGCCTAGACCAGCGTCTGTGTAACCTAGACCAGCTCTGTGTAACCTAGACCAGTGTTACCTAGACCAGTGTCTGTGTAACCTAGACCAACATCTGTGTAACCTAGACCTGTGTAACCTAGACCAGCGTTTGTGTAACCTAGACCAGTGTCTGTGTAACCTAGACCAGTGTCTGTGTAACCTAGACCAGTGTAACCTAGACCAGTGTAACCTAGACCAGTGTCTGTGTAACCTAGACCAGCGTCTGTGTAACCTAGACCAGTGTAACCTAGACCAGTGTAACCTAGACCAGTGTCTGTGTAACCTAGACCAGTGTAACCTAGACCAGTGTTACCTAGACCAGTGTCTGTGTAACCTAGACCAACATCTGTGTAACCTAGACCTGTGTAACCTAGACCAGCGTTTGTGTAACCTAGACCAGTGTCTGTGTAACCTAGACCAGTGTCTGTGTAACCTAGACCAGTGTAACCTAGACCAGTGTAACCTAGACCAGTGTCTGTGTAACCTAGACCAGTGTCTGTGTAACCTAGACCAGTGTCTGTGTAACCTAGACCAGTGTAACCTAGACCAGTGTCTGTGTAACCTAGACCAGTGTCCGTGTAACCTAGACCAGTGTCTGTGTAACCTAGACCAGCGTCTGTGTAACCTAGACCTGTGTAACCTAGACCAGCGTTTGTGTAACCTAGACCAGTGTCTGTGTAACCTAGACCAGTGTAACCTAGACCAGTGTCTGTGTAACCTAGACCAGTGTCTGTGTAACCTAGACCAGTGTCTGTGTAACCTAGACCAACATCTGTGTAACCTAGACCTGTGTAACCTAGACCAGCGTTTGTGTAACCTAGACCAGTGTCTGTGTAACCTAGACCAGTGTCTGTGTAACCTAGACCAGTGTAACCTAGACCAGTGTAACCTAGACCAGTGTCTGTGTAACCTAGACCAGTGTCTGTGTAACCTAGACCAGTGTCTGTGTAACCTAGACCAGTGTAACCTAGACCAGTGTCTGTGTAACCTAGACCAGTGTCTGTGTAACCTAGACCAGTGTCTGTGTAACCTAGACCAGCGTCTGTGTAACCTAGACCAGTGTAACCTAGACCGGTGTCTGTGTAACCTAGACCAGCGTCTGTGTAACCTAGACCAGCGTCTGTGTAACCTAGACCAGTGTCTGTGTAACCTAGACCAGCGTCTGTGTAACCTAGATCAGTGTTACCTAGACCGGTGTCTGTGTAACCTAGACCAGCGTCTGTGTAACCTAGACCAGCGTCTGTGTAACCTAGACCAGTGTAACCTAGACCAGCGTCTGTGTAACCTAGATCAGTGTTACCTAGACCAGTGTCTGTGTAACCTAGACCAGCGTCTGTGTAACCTAGACCAGTGTAACCTAGACCAGTGTCTGTGTAACCTAGACCAGTGTCTGTGTAACCTAGACCAGTGTCTGTGTAACCTAGACCAGTGTAACCTAGACCAGCGTCTGTGTAACCTAGACCAGCGTCTGTGTAACCTAGACCAGCGTCTGTGTAACCTAGACCAGCGTCTGTGTAACCTAGACCAGTGTCTGTGTAACCTAGACCAGCGTCTGTGTAACCTAGACCGGCGTCTGTGTAACCTAGACCAGCGTCTGTGTAACCTAGACCGGTGTAACCTAGACCAGCGTCTGTGTAACCTAGACCAGCGTCTGTGTAACCTAGACCGGCGTCTGTGTAACCTAGACCAGTGTCTGTGTAACCTAGACCAGCGTCTGTGTAACCTAGACCTGTGTAACCTAGACCAGCGTTTGTGTAACCTAGACCAGTGTCTGTGTAACCTAGACCAGTGTAACCTAGACCAGTGTCTGTGTAACCTAGACCAGTGTCTGTGTAACCTAGACCAGTGTCTGTGTAACCTAGACCAACATCTGTGTAACCTAGACCTGTGTAACCTAGACCAGCGTTTGTGTAACCTAGACCAGTGTCTGTGTAACCTAGACCAGTGTCTGTGTAACCTAGACCAGTGTAACCTAGACCAGTGTAACCTAGACCAGTGTCTGTGTAACCTAGACCAGTGTCTGTGTAACCTAGACCAGTGTCTGTGTAACCTAGACCAGTGTAACCTAGACCAGTGTCTGTGTAACCTAGACCAGTGTCTGTGTAACCTAGACCAGTGTCTGTGTAACCTAGACCAGCGTCTGTGTAACCTAGACCAGTGTAACCTAGACCGGTGTCTGTGTAACCTAGACCAGCGTCTGTGTAACCTAGACCAGCGTCTGTGTAACCTAGACCAGTGTCTGTGTAACCTAGACCAGCGTCTGTGTAACCTAGATCAGTGTTACCTAGACCGGTGTCTGTGTAACCTAGACCGGTGTAACCTAGACCAGCGTCTGTGTAACCTAGACCGGTGTAACCTAGACCAGCGTCTGTGTAACCTAGACCAGCGTCTGTGTAACCTAGACCGGCGTCTGTGTAACCTAGACCAGCGTCTGTGTAACCTAGACCGGCGTCTGTGTAACCTAGACCAGCGTCTGTGTAACCTAGACCAGTGTAACCTAGACCAACGTCTGTGTAACCTAGACCTGTGTAACCTAGACCAGCTCTGTGTAACCTAGACCATAATCATGTGTGTGTGTGTGTGTGCCAGGTCCAGTGCAGTAAAGCAGACTGTGGCAGATGCTGATAACCGTGTGTGTGTGTGTGTGTGTGTGTGTGTGTGTGTGTGTGTGTGTGTGTGTGTCAGGTCCAGTGCAGTAAAGCAGACTGTGGCAGATGCTGATAAACCGTGTGTGTGTGTGTGTGTGTGTGTACGCCAGGTCCAGTGCAGTAAAGCAGACTGTGGCAGATGCTGATAACCGTGTGTGTGTGTGTGTGTGTGTGTGTGTGTGTGTGTGTGTGTGTGTCAGGTCCAGTGCAGTAAAGCAGACTGTGGCAGATGCTGATAAACCGTGTGTGTGTGTGTGTGTGTGTGTGTGTGTGTGTGTGTGTGTGTGTCAGGTCCAGTGCAGTAAAGCAGACTGTGGCAGATGCTGATAAACCGTGTGTGTGTGTGTGTGTGTGTACGCCAGGTCCAGTGCAGTAAAGCAGACTGTGGCAGATGCTGATAACCGTGTGTGTGTGTGTGTGTGTGTGTGTGTGTGTGTGTGTGTGTGTGTGTGTGTGTGTCAGGTCCAGTGCAGTAAAGCAGACTGTGGCAGATGCTGATAAACCGTGTGTGTGTGTGTGTGTGTGTACGCCAGGTCCAGTGCAGTAAAGCAGACTGTGGCAGATGCTGATAACCGTGTGTGTGTGTGTGTGTGTGTGTGTGTGTGTGTGTGTGTGTGTGTCAGGTCCAGTGCAGTAAAGCAGACTGTGGCAGATGCTGATAAACCGTGTGTGTGTGTGTGTGTGTGTGTACGCCAGGTCCAGTGCAGTAAAGCAGACTGTGGCAGATGCTGATAACCGTGTGTGTGTGTGTGTGTGTGTGTGTGTGTGTGTGTGTGTGTGTGTCAGGTCCAGTGCAGTAAAGCAGACTGTGGCAGATGCTGATAAACCGTGTGTGTGTGTGTGTGTGTGTGTACGCCAGGTCCAGTGCAGTAAAGCAGACTGTGGCAGATGCTGATAACCGTGTGTGTGTGTGTGTGTGTGTGTGTGTGTGTGTGTGTGTGTGTGTGTGTGTGTGTGTGTGTGTGTCAGGTCCAGTGCAGTAAAGCAGACTGTGGCAGATGTTGATAAACCGTGTGTGTGTGTGTGTGTGTGTGTGTGTGTGTGTGTGTGTGTGTGCGCCAGGTCCAGTGCAGTAAAGCAGACTGTGGCAGATGCTGATAAACCGTGTGTGTGTGTGTGTGTGTGTACGCCAGGTCCAGTGCAGTAAAGCAGACTGTGGCAGATGGCGTCAGCTGAGTAAAGAGTCGGCTCTGACGGCTTCTCTGGCATCATCGTATCGCTGCGGGATGAAGATCAACAGCGTGAAGGTAAGAACTCGTCGCTCACCTGCCCGCCGAGGAGTGTGTGCTGGAGTGTGTGTGTGCTGGAGTGTGTGTGTGCTGGAGTGTGTGTGTGCTGGGGTAGTTGACAAATGGCCAAGAAAAAGTACTTTTTTTGGAAAACATAACTTTTTAAGAAAAAATACATATATTTATGGAGTATGAAAACTGCAGTTTCAGAAAATAGTAGTGGTCACTCATTTTGTCAATGACTTCACACATTTTTTTCACGTTTTCACTCAACAGTACTGTAAATGTGTCCTATGGTGTGACATTTAAAAAGTACTAAGAAATTATATTAAATAACATAAAAAAATACTTGAGACAGAATTGTTCACATTATTAAAACATTATTTTCTTAAAGTGGTATTTATTTTACATGAAAGTACTAATTAGAATCATTTTCACCATGGATAGATGAACCTGATAAACTTTTCCCTACGAATGTCAATAAAACTTTTTCGCCAACCTTACAAAACTGTTTGAAATTATACCTATTTAAGAGGAGATATTATTGTAACTCCCCTAATGCCAAACCTGACTCTTTTTTTAAAGATATTTTAAAATAAGTATATTTTTCTGTTGTTTTATGTTTGTCACACCATAGGACAAAACGTCACACTAAAGGACAAAGATAGTCATTGCATAAAAAGAGTCAGAATATATAGTGTTTATTGTAACAATAATAAAGGAGGACATTTGTTTTTTTGTTGTAACTTTATATATTCGTTTTAAAAGCTTCTTAAGGAGGTCTTGTCCTATGGTGTGACATCTGTGTCCTATGGTGTGACAGGCCAAAGCGTCACACCAAAGGACATTTCCTGTGACATTTTCTGTCACACCAAAGGACATTTGAGCTTTTGTGGCAGTTAATAACCATGCTAATACTAGTTGAACTGTCATTAGCAATTGGCATGATACATTTGCATAATATTACATAGTCCTGCTGTTAAAAATACATTTTTGTATTAAAAAATTAAATTTAGGGGTGTCACACTAAAGGACAAAAAATCTTAACAACTTCAGTGGTCTGAAAACATAGTTAAATATTTGAACAATTCTGAGAGAAATACTTGCCATGTGCACTGCTCATGGGCTTCATAGGGGTCTTCAGTCACATGACCTTGAATGGGGTCTTTCAACTAAATTTAGTTGTCCATGATATTGCCCAACTTAATATCAGGTTATTGCATAACACCAAAGGACATTTTTTTCTGTGACAAACTTTATTAAATTCCTACATTTTTAGAAATGTATGTATAGGAAAAGTGATGGCCACTTAGTGAAATAGACACTTGCACAATTATGCCAGGAGTGTTCATTAAGATGTTTAAACATTATTTTCTTTATTTATAAAAGTTAATATTTATGAAATAATGTTGTCTACCATCACACCATAGGACGATTTTGAGATTTGGCTCAAAGTTGTAAAAAAATAAAAAATAACTCAGGTATTTAAACAACAAATTCATGTAAAACAAGAAAATGTTTAACAATTTATAGTATTCTAAATGATGAAAATGTGAAATAAATTATTTTTTCTGTTCTGTGACGGTGAAAAAGCCACGTCACGTCAACTACCCGCTGGAGTGTGTGTGTGCTGGAGTGTGTGTGTGCTGGAGTGTGTGTGTGCTGGAGTGTGTGTGTGCTGGAGTGTGTGTGTGCTGGAGTGTGTGTGTGCTGGAGTGTGTGTGTGCTGGAGTGTGTGTGTGCTGGAGTGTGTGCGCTGGAGTGAGTGTGCTGGAGTGTGTGTTGGAGTGTGTGCTGGAGTGTGTGCTGGAGTGTGTGTGTTCTGGAGTGTGTGTGTTCTGGAGTGTGTGTGTTCTGGAGTGTGTTCTGGAGTGTGTGCTGGAGTGTGTGCTGGAGTGTGTGTGTGCTGGAGTGTGTGCTAGTGTGTGTGTGCTGGAGTGTGTTCTGGAGTGTGTGCTGGAGTGTGTGCTGGAGTGTGTGTGTGCTGGAGTGTGTGTGTGCTGGAGTGTGTGTGTGCTGGAGTGTGTGTGTGCTGGAGTGTGTGCTGGAGTGTGTGCTGGAGTGTGTGCTGGAGTGTGTGCTGGAGTGTGTGCTGGAGTGTGTGCTGGAGTGTGTTCTGGAGTGTGTGCTGGAGTGTGTGTGTGCTGGAGTGTGTGCTGGAGTGTGTGTGTGTGCTGGAGTGTGTGTGTGTGTGCTGGAGTGTGTGTGTGCTGGAGTGTGTGTTGGAGTGTGTGCTGGAGTGTGTGCTGGAGTGTGTGCTGGAGTGTGTGTGTGCTGGAGTGTGTGCTGGAGTGTGTGCTGGAGTGTGTGCTGGAGTGTGTGTGTGCTGGAGTGTGTGTGTGCTGGAGTGTGTGTGTGCTGGAGTGTGTGCTGGAGTGTGTGCTGGAGTGTGTGCTGGAGTGTGTGCTGGAGTGTGTGCTGGAGTGTGTGCTGGAGCATTTGCTGGAGTGTGTGTGTGCTGGAGTGTGTGTGTGCTGGAGTGTGTGTGTGCTGGAGTGTGTGCTGGAGTGTGTGCTGGAGTGTGTGCTGGAGTGTGTGCTGGAGTGTGTGCTGGAGTGTGTGCTGGAGTGTGTGTGTGCTGGAGTGTGTGTGTGCTGGAGTGTGTGCGTGTTGGAGTGTGTTCTGGAGTGTGTGCTGGAGTGTGTGTGTGCTGGAGTGTGTGTGTGCTGGAGTGTGTGTGTGCTGGAGTGTGTGTGTGCTGGAGTGTGTGTGTGCTGGAGTGTGTGTGTGCTGGAGTGTGTGTGTGCTGGAGTGTGTGTGTGCTGGAGTGTGTGTGTGCTGGAGTGTGTGTGTGCTGGAGTGTGTGTGCTGGAGTGTGTGTGTGCTGGAGTGTGTTCCGGAGTGAGTGCCGGAGTGTGTTCCGGAGTGTGTTCCGGAGTGTGTTCCGGAGTGTGTTCCGGAGTGAGTGCCGGAGTGAGTGCCGGAGTGAGTGCCGGAGTGTGTGCCGGAGTGTGTGCCGGAGTGAGTGCCGGAGTGAGTGCCGGAGTGAGTGCCGGAGTGTGTGCCGGAGTGTGTGCCGGAGTGTGTGCCGGAGTGTGTGGTGGAGTGTGTGCTGATCCTCACGTCTCTGTGCTTTTGTTTTGCAGAGCGAAGGAAGTGATGCATGTTCTCAGCCGGAGGACGTGGTAAAGATCTTTCATCTCTTGATGCGGTTGATCAGTGTTCAGTGATTTTACTCTGGCCATTCAGTGACCAAACAGACTGTACGACAATCAGACAGAAATATATTAATATGACCATGAAGTTCACAGACCCAACAGAATTCAGACTGATTAACATGATTAACTCCACATATTGTTGTTGATGATGATGATGATGATGATATTGATGATGATGATGATGCGTCTGTCGTTGGTCAGCGTGTGGCCGGTGTGACGGACAGCTGGTGGCTCTCGATGCTCATCCTGCCGCCGCTGTTCAAGGACAGTCCCGCTAGCCCGTTCCTCAGTGCGTATTACCCGGACTGTGTGGGCATGAGCCCGTCTGCCGGCCCGGGGAACCAGCGCCAGGAGCAGCGCCGGGCGCCGCCGCCACACGGTGAGTCTGATCACTCTCGTCAACACAACCACATGTTTTCAGAATCAACTCTCTGAAAGACTCGTCAGCATATGAACAGATGTAGATTCCATGACTACAGGACAACCAGTGTCTTCTTTCAAACTAGTGGAGAGAAAACATATTTAAGTGTTTATTTATTGCACTCAATCATATCTATAAATAAATCACTTCAGCAGATTCACACCAAACTTTACAGTTTTATTCATATCTATATTCTGAAGGTTTGTTTGAATATTTCATTTGCCTGATTTATAGAGCATACTCATAAACACATAGTAAAAGTGTATTTATTTCTGTCTCTTGAGAAATGTATGAAAATTTGTGAATTTTTCATTAGATAATGCGTGTGTGTGTGTGTAGTTCCCGGACTCTCGCCGTATTTCCAGCCCTTCTATCAGCCGAACGAGTGTGGGAAAGCCTTGTGTGTGAGACCCGACATGATGGAGCTGGACGAGTTGTATGAGTTCCCAGAATTTTCCAGGGATCCCACCATGTATCTGGCGCTGAGGAACCTGGTGCTGGCAGCCTGGAACCGTGACTGTAAGGTACGAACATCAGCGCTCATGCGTTAGCTAGTCTAGTCTGTGTGTTGAGGTTCTGTTGTGTGTGTTGAGGTTCTGTTGTGTGTGTTGAGGTTCTGTTGTGTTTGCTGTTTCAGGAGGTTCAGTTGTGTTTGTTGAGGTTCTGTTGTGTTTGCTGTTTCAGGAGGTTTTGTTGTGTGTATTGAGGTTCTGTTGTGTTTGTTGTTTCAGGAGGTTCAGTTGTGTTTGTTGAGGTTCTGTTGTGTTTGCTGTTTCAGGAGGTTTTGTGTGTGTGTTGAGGTTCTGTTGTGTTTGCTGTTTCAGGAGGTTCAGTTGTGTTTGTTGAGGTTCTGTTGTGTTTGCTGTTTCAGGAGGTTTTGTGTGTGTGTTGAGGTTCTGTTGTGTTTGCTGTTTCAGGAGGTTCAGTTGTGTTTGTTGAGGTTCTGTTGTGTTTGCTGTTTCAGGAGGTTTTGTGTGTGTGTTGCGGTTCTGTTGTGTTTGCTGTTTCAGGAGCTGTTGTGTGTGTGTTGAGGTTTGTTCTGTTGTGTTTGTTGATGTTCTGTTGTGTGTGTTGAGGTTCTGTTGTGTGTGTTGAGGTTCTGTTGTGTTTGCTGTTTCAGGAGGTTCTGTGTTTTGAGGTTCTGTTCTGTGTTTTGAGGTTCTGTTGTGTTTGCTGTTTCAGGAGGTTCTGTGTGTTGAGGTTCAGTTGTGTTTGTTGAGGTTCTGTTGTGTTTGCTGTTTCAGAAGGTTTTGTTGTGTGTATTGAGGTTCTGTTGTGTTTGCTGTTTCAGGAGGTTCAGTTGTGTTTGTTGAGGTTCTGTTGTGTTTGCTGTTTCAGGAGGTTTTGTGTGTGTGTTGAGGTTCTGTTGTGTTTGCTGTTTCAGGAGCTGTTGTGTGTGTGTTGAGGTTTGTTCTGTTGTGTTTGTTGATGTTCTGTTGTGTGTGTTGAGGTTCTGTCGTGTGTGTTGAGGTTCTGTTGTGTTTGCTGTTTCAGGAGGTTCTGTGTTTTGAGGTTCTGTTCTGTGTTTTGAGGTTCTGTTGTGTTTGCTGTTTCAGGAGGTTCAGTTGTGTTTGTTGAGGTTCTGTTGTGTTTGCTGTTTCAGGAGGTTCTGTGTGTTGAGGTTCTGTTGTGTTTGTTGAGGTTCTGTTGTGTTTGCTGTTTCAGGAGGTTCTGTGTGTTGAGGTTCAGTTGTGTTTGTTGAGGTTCTGTTGTGTTTGCTGTTTCAGGAGGTTCTGTGTGTTGAGGTTCAGTTGTGTTTGTTGAGGTTCTGTTGTGTTTGCTGTTTCAGGAGGTTTTGTTCTGTGTGTTGAGGTTCTGTTGTGTGTGTTGAGGTTCTGTTGTGTTTGCTGTTTCAGGAGGTTCAGTTGTGTTTGTTGAGGTTCTGTTGTGTTTGCTGTTTCAGGAGGTTCTGTTCTGTGTGTTGAGGTTGTGTTTGCTGTTTCAGGAGGTTCAGTTGTGTTTGTTGAGGTTCTGTTGTGTTTGCTTTTTTCAGGAGGTTTTGTTGTGTTTGTTGAGGTTCTGTTGTGTTTGCTGTCTCAGGAGGTTCAGTTGTGTTTGTTGAGGTTCTGTTGTGTTTGCTGTCTCAGGAGGTTCAGTTGTGTTTGTTGAGGTTCTGTTGTGTTTGCTGTTTCAGGAGGTTTTGTGTGTTTGTTGAGGTTCTGTTGTGTTTGCTGTTTCAGGAGGTTTTGTGTGTGTGTTGAGGTTCTGTTGTGTTTGCTGTTTCAGGAGCTGTTGTGTGTGTGTTGAGGTTCGTTCTGTTGTGTTTGTTGATGTTCTGTTGTGTGTGTTGAGGTTCTGTTGTGTTTGCTGTTTCAGGAGGTTCTGTGTTTTGAGGTTCTGTTCTGTGTTTTGAGGTTCTGTTGTGTTTGCTGTTTCAGGAGGTTCAGTTGTGTTTGTTGAGGTTCTGTTGTGTTTGCTGTTTCAGGAGGTTCTGTGTGTTGAGGTTCAGTTGTGTTTGTTGAGGTTCTGTTGTGTTTGCTGTTTCAGGAGGTTTTGTTCTGTGTGTTGAGGTTTTGTTGTGTTTGCTGTTTCAGGAGGTTCAGTTGTGTTTGTTGAGGTTCTGTTGTGTTTGCTGTTTCAGGAGGTTCTGTGTGTTGAGGTTCTGTTGTGTTTGCTGTTTCAGGAGGTTCAGTTGTGTTTGTTGAGGTTCTGTTGTGTTTGCTGTTTCAGGAGGTTCTGTTCTGTGTGTTGAGGTTCAGTTGTGTTTGTTGAGGTTCTGTTGTGTTTGCTGTTTCAGGAGGTTCTGTTCTGTGTGTTGAGGTTCTGTTGTGTTTGCTGTTTCAGGAGGTTCAGTTGTGTTTGTTGAGGTTCTGTTGTGTTTGCTTTTTTCAGGAGGTTTTGTTGTGTTTGTTGAGGTTCTGTTGTGTTTGCTGTCTCAGGAGGTTCAGTTGTGTTTGTTGAGGTTCTGTTGTGTTTGCTGTCTCAGGAGGTTCAGCTGTGTTTGTTGAGGTTCTGTTGTGTTTGCTGTCTCAGGAGGTTCAGCTGTGTTTGTTGAGGTTCTGTTGTGTTTGCTGTTTCAGGAGCTGTTGTGTGTGTGTTGAGGTTTGTTCTGTTGTGTTTGTTGATGTTCTGTTGTGTGTGTTGAGGTTCTGTTGTGTTTGCTGTTTCAGGAGGTTCTGTGTTTTGAGGTTCTGTTCTGTGTTTTGAGGTTCTGTTGTGTTTGCTGTTTCAGGAGGTTCAGTTGTGTTTGTTGAGGTTCTGTTGTGTTTGCTGTTTCAGGAGGTTCTGTTCTGTGTGTTGAGGTTCAGTTGTGTTTGTTGAGGTTCTGTTGTGTTTGCTGTTTCAGGAGGTTTTGTTCTGTGTGTTGAGGTTCTGTTGTGTCTGCTGTTTCAGGAGGTTCAGTTGTGTTTGTTGAGGTTCTGTTGTGTTTGCTGTTTCAGGAGGTTCTGTTCTGTGTGTTGAGGTTCTGTTGTGTTTGCTGTTTCAGGAGGTTCTGTTGTGTTTGTTGAGGTTCTGTTGTGTTTGCTTTTTTCAGGAGGTTTTGTTGTGTTTGTTGAGGTTCTGTTGTGTTTGCTGTCTCAGGAGGTTCAGTTGTGTTTGTTGAGGTTCTGTTGTGTTTGCTGTTTCAGGAGGTTCTGTTGTGTTTGTAGAGGTTTTGTTGTGTTTGTTGTTTTTCAGGAGGTTTTGTTGTGTTTGTTGAGGTTCTGTTGTGTTTGCTGTTTCAGGAGGTTCAGTTGTGTTTGTTGAGGTTCTGTTGTGTTTGCTTTTTTCAGGAGGTTTTGTTGTGTTTGTTGAGGTTCTGTTGTGTTTGCTGTCTCAGGAGGTTCAGTTGTGTTTGTTGAGGTTCTGTTGTGTTTGCTGTTTCAGGAGGTTGTGTTTGTAGAGGTTCTGTTGTGTTTGTTGTTTTTCAGGAGGTTCAGTTGTGTTTGTTGAGGTTCTGTTGTGTTTGCGGTTTCAGGAGGTTCAGTTGTGTTTGTTGAGGTTCTGTTGTGTTTGCTGTTTCAGGAGGTTCAGTTGTGTTTGTTGAGGTTCTGTTGTGTTTGCTGTTTTTCAGGAGGTTTTGTTGTGTTTGTTGAGGTTCTGTTCTGTTGTGTTTGCTGTTTCAGGAGGTTCAGTTGTGTTTTTTGAGGTTCTGTTGTGTTTGCTGTTTCAGGAGGTTCAGTTGTGCTTGTTGAAGTTCTGTTGTGTTTGCTGTTTTTCAGGAGGTTTTGTTGTGTTTGTTGAGGTTCTGTTGTGTTTGCTGTTTCAGGAGGTTCAGTTGTGTTTGTTGAGGTTCTGTTGTGTTTGCTTTTTTCAGGAGGTTTTGTTGTGTTTGTTGAGGTTCTGTTGTGTTTGCTGTCTCAGGAGGTTCAGTTGTGTTTGTTGAGGTTCTGTTGTGTTTGCTGTTTCAGGAGGTTGTGTTTGTAGAGGTTCTGTTGTGTTTGTTGTTTTTCAGGAGGTTCAGTTGTGTTTGTTGAGGTTCTGTTGTGTTTGCGGTTTCAGGAGGTTCAGTTGTGTTTGTTGAGGTTCTGTTGTGTTTGCTGTTTCAGGAGGTTCAGTTGTGTTTGTTGAGGTTCTGTTGTGTTTGCTGTTTTTCAGGAGGTTTTGTTGTGTTTGTTGAGGTTCTGTTCTGTTGTGTTTGCTGTTTCAGGAGGTTCAGTTGTGTTTTTTGAGGTTCTGTTGTGTTTGCTGTTTCAGGAGGTTCAGTTGTGCTTGTTGAAGTTCTGTTGTGTTTGCTGTTTTTCAGGAGGTTTTGTTGTGTTTGTTGAGGTTCTGTTCTGTTGTGTTTGCTGTTTCAGGAGGTTCAGTTGTGTTTGTTGATGTTCTGTTGTGTTTGCTGTTTCAGGAGGTTCAGTTGTGTTTGTTGAGGTTCTGTTGTGTTTGCTGTTTTTCAGGAGGTTTCGTTGTGTTTGTTGAGGTTCTGTTGTGTTTGCTGTTTCAGGAGGTTCAGTTGTGTTTGTTGAGGTTCTGTTGTGTTTGCTGTTTTTCAGGAGGTTTTGTTGTGTTTGTTGAGGTTCTGTTCTGTTGTGTTTGCTGTTTCAGGAGGTTCAGTTGTGTTTTTTGAGGTTCTGTTGTGTTTGCTGTTTTTCAGGAGGTTTTGTTGTGTTTGTTGAGGTTCTGTTGTGTTTGCTGTTTCAGGAGGTTCAGTTGTGTTGTTGAGGTTCTGTTGTGTTTGCTGTTTCAGGAGGTTCAGTTGTGTTTGCTGTTTTTCAGGAGGTTCTGTTGTGTTTGCTGTTTCAGGAGGTTCAGTTGTGTTTGTTGAGGTTCTGTTGTGTTTGCTGTCTCAGGAGGTTCAGTTGTGTTTGTTGAAGTTCTGTTGTGTTTGCTGTTTCAGGAGGTTCTGTTCTGTGTGTTGAAGTTCTGTTGTGTTTGCTGTTTCAGGAAGTTATGTTGTGTTTGTAGAGGTTCTGTTGTGTTTGTTGTTTTTCAGGAGGTTCAGTTGTGTTTGCTGTTTCAGGAGGTTCAGTTGTGTTTGTTGAAGTTCTGTTGTGTTTGCTGTTTCAGGAAGTTATGTTGTGTTTGTAGAGGTTCTGTTGTGTTTGTTGTTTTTCAGGAGGTTCAGTTGTGTTTGCTGTTTCAGGAGGTTCAGTTGTGTTTGTTGAGGTTCTGTTGTGTTTGCTGTTTCAGGAGGTTTTGTTGTGTGTGTTGAGGTTCTGTTGTGTTTGTTGAGGTTCTGTTGTGTGTGTTGAGGTTTTGTTCTGTGTGTTGAGGTTCTGTTGTGTTTGCTGTTTCAGGAGGTTCAGTTGTGTTTGTTGAGGTTCTGTTGTGTTTGTTGAGGTTCTGTTGTGTGTGTTGAGTTTTTGTTCTGTGTGTTGAGGTTCTGTTGTGTTTGCTGTTTCAGGAGGTTCAGTTGTGTTTGTTGAGGTTCTGTTGTGTTTGCTGTTTCAGGAGGTTCAGTTGTGTTTGTTGAGGTTCTGTTGTGTGTGTTGAGTTTTTGTTCTGTGTGTTGAGGTTCTGTTGTGTTTGCTGTTTCAGGAGGTTTTGTTGTGTTTGTTGAGGTTCTGTTGTGTGTGTTGAGTTTTTGTTCTGTGTGTTGAGGTTCTGTTGTGTTTGCTGTTTCAGGAGGTTCAGTTGTGTTTGTTGAGGTTCTGTTGTGTTTGCTGTTTCAGGAGGTTCAGTTGTGTGTGTTGAGGTTCTGTTGTGTGTGTTGTTGCAGGAGGTTCAGTTGTGTTTGTTGAGGTTCTGTTGTGTTTGCTGTTTCAGGAGGTTTTGTTGTGTGTGTTGAGGTTCAGTTGTGTTTGTTGAGGTTCTGTTGTCTGTTTCAGGAGGTTTTGTTCTGTGTGTTGAGGTTCTGTTGTGTTTGCTGTTTCAGGAGGTTCAGTTGTGTTTTTTGAGGTTCTGTTGTGTGTGTTGTTGCAGGAGGTTCAGTTGTGTTTGTTGAGGTTCTGTTGTGTTTGCTGTTTCAGGAGGTTTTGTTGTGTGTGTTGAGGTTCAGTTGTGTTTGTTGAGGTTCTGTTGTGTTTGCTGTTTCAGGAGGTTCAGTTGTGTTTTTTGAGGTTCTGTTGTGTTTGCTGTTTTTCAGGAGGTTTTGTTGTGTTTGTTGAGGTTCTGTTGTGTTTGCTGTTTTTCAGGAGGTTTTGTTGTGTGTGTTGAGGTTCAGTTGTGTTTGTTGAGGTTCTGTTGTGTTTGCTGTTTCAGGAGGTTCAGTTGTGTTTTTTGAGGTTCTGTTGTGTTTGCTGTTTTTCAGGAGGTTTTGTTGTGTTTGTTGAGGTTCTGTTGTGTTTGCTGTTTCAGGAGGTTCAGTTGTGTTTGTTGAGGTTCTGTTGTGTTTGCTGTTTCAGGAGGTTCAGTTGTGTTTGTTGAGGTTCTGTTGTGTTTGCTGTTTCAGGAGGTTCAGTTGTGTTTGCTGTTTTTCAGGAGGTTCTGTTGTGTTTGCTGTTTCAGGAGGTTCAGTTGTGTTTGCTGTTTCAGGAGGTTCAGTTGTGTTTGTTGAGGTTCTGTTGTGTTTGCTGTTTCAGGAGGTTTTGTTGTGTGCGCTGAGGTTCAGTTGTGTTTGTTGAGGTTCTGTTGTGTTTGTTGAGGTTCTGTTGTGTGTGTTGAGGTTTTGTTCTGTGTGTTGAGGTTCTGTTGTGTTTGCTGTTTAAGGAGGTTCAGTTGTGTTTGTTGAGGTTTTGTTGTGTTTGCTGTTTCAGGAGGTTTTGTTGTGTGTGTTGAGGTTCAGTTGTGTTTGTTGAGGTTCTGTTGTGTTTGTAGAGGTTCTGTTGTGTTTGTTGTTTTTCAGGAGGTTCTGTTGTGTTTGCTGTTTCAGGAGGTTCAGTTGTGTTTGTTGAGGTTCTGTTGTGTTTGCTGTTTCAGGAGGTTTTGTTGTGTTTGTTGAGGTTCTGTTGTGTTTGTTGAGGTTCAGTTGTGTTTGTTGAGGTTTTGTTCTGTGTGTTGAGGTTCTGTTGTGTTTGCTGTTTCAGGAGGTTCAGTTGTGTTTGTTGAGGTTCTGTTGTGTTTGTTGAGGTTCTGTTGTGTGTGTTGAGGTTTTGTCCTGTGTGTTGAGGTTCTGTTGTGTTTGCTGTTTCAGGAGGTTCAGTTGTGTTTGTTGAGGTTCTGTTGTGTTTGCTGTTTCAGGAGGTTCAGTTGTGTGTGTTGAGGTTCTTTTTTGTGTGTTGTTGCAGGAGGTTCAGTTGTGTTTGTTGAGGTTCTGTTGTGTTTGCGGTTTCAGGAGGTTCAGTTGTGTGTGTTGAGGTTCTGTTTTGTGTGTTGTTGCAGGAGGTTCAGTTGTGTTTGTTGAGGTTCTGTTGTGTTTGCTGTTTCAGGAGGTTTTGTTGTGTGTGTTGAGGTTCAGTTGTGTTTGTTGAGGTTCTGTTGTCTGTTTCAGGAGGTTTTGTTCTGTGTGTTGAGGTTCTGTTGTGTTTGCTGTTTCAGGATGTTCAGTTGTGTTTGTTGAGGTTCTGTTGTGTTTGCTGTTTCAGGAGGTTTTGTTGTGTGTGTTGAGGTTCAGTTGTGTTTGTTGAGGTTGTGTTTGTTGAGGTTGTGTTGTGTGCGCTGAGGTTCTGTTGTGTGCGCTGAGGTTCTGTTGTGTGTGTTGAGGTTCTGTTGTGTTTGCTTTTTCAGGAGGTTGTGTGTGTTGAGGTTCTGTTGTGTGCGTTGATGTTCTGTTGTGTGTGTTGAGGTTCTGCTGTGCATTTTGAGGTTCTGTTGTTTGTGTTGTTTTAGGAGGTTCTGTTGTGTGTGTTGTTTTAGGAGGTTCTGTTGTGTGTGTTTTAATGTTCTGTTGTGTGTGTTGATGTTCTGTTGTGTGTGTGTTGAGGTTCTGTTGTGTGTGTGTGTGTGTGTGTGTGTGTGTGTGTGTGTGTGTGTGTGTTGAGGTTCTGTTGTGTGTGTTGAGGTTCTGTTGTGTGTGTTGAGGTTCTGTTGTGTGTGTGTGTGTGTTGATGTTCTGTTGTGTGTGTTGATGTTCTGTTGTGTGTGTTGAGGGTCTGTTGTGTGTGTGTGTTGCAGGAGGTTCTGTTGTTTGTGTGTTGATGTTCTGTTGTTGTGTGTGTGTGTGTGTGTGTGTGTGTGTGTGTGTGTGTGTGTTGATGTTCTGTTGTTTGTGTGTTGAGGTTCTGTTATGTGTGTTGAGGTTCTGCTGTGTGTGTGTGTGTGTGTGTTGATGTTCTGTTCTGTTCTGTTGTGTGTGTGTCTGTGTGTGTTGATGTTCAGTTGTTTTGTGTGTGTGTGTTGCAGGAGGTTCTGTTGTGTGTGTGTGTGTGTGTGTGTTGATGTTCTGTTCTGTTGTGTGTGTGTGTGTGTGTGTGTGTGTGTGTGTGTGTGTGTGTTGATGTTCTGTTCTGTTGTGTGTGTGTGTGTGTGTGTGTGTGTGTGTGTGTGTGTGTTGATGTTCTGTTCTGTTGTGTGTGTGTGTGTGTGTGTGTGTGTGTGTGTGTGTGTGTGTGTGTGTGTGTGTGTGTGTGTTGATGTTCTGTTGTGTG
>CM040802.1:39258650-39261150 GCA_022829025.1 Squalius cephalus | reverse complement strand
CACCAGTCTGACTCTCTGACCTTCGGGTCACCAGCCACCAGTCTGACTTTTTGACCTTCGGGTCACCAGTCTGACTCTCTGACCTTCGGGTCACCAGCCACCAGTCCGACTCTCTGACCTTCGGGTCACCAGTCCGACTCTCTGACCTTCGGGCCACCAGTCCGACTCTCTGACCTTCGGGCCACCAGTCTGACTCTCTGACCTTCGGGCCACCAGTCTGACTCTCTGACCTTCGGGTCACCAGTCTGACTCTCTGACCTTCGGGTCACCAGTCTGACTCTCTGACCTTCGGGTCACCAGCCTGACTCTCTGACCTTCAGGCCACCAGTCTGACTCTCTGACCTTCGGGTCACCAGTCTGACTCTCTGACCTTCGGGTCACCAGTCCGACTCTCTGACCTGCGGGTCACCAGCCACCAGTCTGACTCTCTGACCTTCGGCTCACCAGTCTGACTCTCTGACCTTCGGGTCACCAGCCACCAGTCTGACTCTCTGACCTTCGGGTCACCAGTCTGACTCTCTGACCTTCAGGCCACCAGTCCGACTCTCTGACCTTCGGGCCACCAGTCCGACTCTCTGACCTTCGGGCCACCAGTCCGACTCTCTGACCTTCGGGCCACCACTCTGACTCTCTGACCTTCGGGTCACCAGTCTGACTCTCTGACCTTCGGGTCACCAGTCCGACTCTCTGACCTTCGGGTCACCAGCCACCAGTCTGACTCTCTGACCTTCGGGTCACCAGTCCGACTCTCTGACCTTCAGGCCACCAGTCCGACTCTCTGACCTTCGGGTCACCAGTCCGACTCTCTGACCTTCGGGCCACCAGTCCGACTCTCTGACCTTCGGGTCACCAGTCCGACTCTCTGACCTTCGGGTCACCAGCCACCAGTCTGACTCTCTGACCTTCGGGTCACCAGTCCGACTCTCTGACCTTCGGGTCATCAGCCACCAGTCCGACTCTCTGACCTTCAGGTCACCAGTCCGACTCTCTGACCTTCGGGCCACCAGCCACCAGTCTGACTCTCTGACCTTCGGGTCACCAGTCTGACTCTCTGACCTTCAGGCCACCACTCTGACTCTCTGACCTTCGGGTCACCAGTCTGACTCTCTGACCTTCGGGTCACCAGTCTGACTCTCTGACCTTCGGGTCACCGGGTCACCAGTCTGACTCTCTGACCTTCGGGTCACCGGGTCACCAGTCTGACTCTCTGACCTTCGGCTCACCAGTCTGACTCTCTGACCTTCGGCTCACCAGTCTGACTCTCTGATCTTCGGGTCACCAGTCTGACTCTCTTACCTTCGGGTCACCAGTCTGACTCTCTGACCTTCGGGTCACCAGCCACCAGTCCGACTCTCTGACCTTCGGGTCACCAGTCCGACTCTCTGACCTTCGGGCCACCAGTCCGACTCTCTGACCTTCGGGCCACCACTCTGACTCTCTGACCTTCGGGTCACCAGTCTGACTCTCTGACCTTCGGGTCACCAGTCCGACTCTCTGACCTTCGGGCCACCAGTCTGACTCTCTGACCTTCGGGTCACCAGTCCGACTCTCTGACCTTCGGGTCATCAGCCACCAGTCCGACTCTCTGACCTTCAGGTCACCAGTCTGACTCTCTGACCTTCGGGCCACCAGCCACCAGTCTGACTCTCTGACCTTCGGGTCACCAGTCTGACTCTCTGACCTTCAGGCCACCACTCTGACTCTCTGACCTTCGGGTCACCAGCCTGACTCTCTGACCTTCGGGTCACCAGTCTGACTCTCTGACCTTCAGGCCACCAGTCTGACTCTCTGACTTTCGGGTCACCAGTCTGACTCTCTGACCTTCGGGTCACCAGCCTGACTCTCTGACCTTCGGGCCACCAGTCTGACTCTCTGACTTTCGGGTCACCAGTCTGACTCTCTGACCTTCGGGTCACCAGTCTGACTCTCTGACCTTCGGGTCACCAGCCTGACTCTCTGACCTTCGGGCCACCAGTCTGACTCTCTGACTTTCGGGTCACCAGTCTGACTCTCTGACCTTCGGGCCACCAGTCCGACTCTCTGACCTTCGGGCCACCAGTCCGACTCTCTGACCTTCGGGCCACCAGTCCGACTCTCTGACCTTCGGGCCACCAGTCCGACTCTCTGACCTTCGGGCCACCAGTCCGACTCTCTGACCTTCGGGCCACCAGTCCGACTCTCTGACCTTCGGGTCTCCAGTCCGACTCTCTGATCTTCAGGCCACCAGTCCGACTCTCTGACCTTCGGGCCACCAGTCTGACTCTCTGACCTTCGGGTCACCAGTCTGACTCTCTGACCTTTGGGTCACCAGTCTGACTCTCTGACCTTCAGGTCACCAGTCCGACTCTCTGACCTTCAGGTCACGACTGCCCGTCTCTCCTGAATGAACAGGCAAAGTATTCGCACAGAAACACTCCAAAAGCTGTGGCTGCCGATAGCCTCGTGGGCAGCGCCGACATACAGCGTGCTGTGCAGCCAAGGGGGTAATCTTTTAGAAAAA
>CM040802.1:39221150-39251150 GCA_022829025.1 Squalius cephalus | reverse complement strand
GTAAACGTCTGCAGAGAGTAGTGAAGACGGCTGAGAAGATCGTCGGGACTTCGCTGCCTACTTTGCAGGCCATTTACCATCGCAGAGTCCAAAGGAGGGCTGTTTCCATCATTAAAGACCATACCCACCCCCAGCATAGACTGTTTAAACTTCTACCGTCCGGTCGGAGGTACAGCAGTGTGAGATGCAGAACCTCCAGACTCATGAACTCATTTTATCCATCAGCCATCAGACTTTTAAACAGATAAGCCAGAGTTTAATAACTATAACAACCGCACATCTGTTGCAGTTATTTCTGGTACTATCAAGGAGCTGCACTTAAATTGCACTTTAAAAATTGCACTTTAATATAAATTTGCACATTGCATATGCACTTTTTTTTAATACTTTTATAGCCTAATTTTTATCTTTATGACATTCTTTTTAAAAATTTTGCTGTGTGTATGTCTGTGTCTTTATTAATGTATTTTGCTGGGCATTCAATGTGGACAGCAAAGAAAGAATTTCATTGTACATGGAAATTCTATTTCCTGATTGTGCATATGACAATAAAAGCTTTGACTTTGACATTTACATTTTATGCATTTGGCAGATGCTTTTATCCAAAGCGACTTGCATTGCATTTCAAGGTACACATTTGCATTCTTCTCAATTCTTGCTTTCCCTGGGAATTGAACCCATGACCGTGGCATTGCAAGCGCCAACGCTCTACTGTTTGAGCTCCAGGAAAGATATCTATAGATATTTATCAAGATCCAAATGTCTGTTAACTCTGATATTAATAAATGTCTGACGGGTCATCTGTAATCTTGCTCTCGTGACGATCGTCAGTGACTTGTATTGTTCTGATGTGGTGTTGCAGGAGGTTCCGGATCCGGTGAAGTTCTTGGTGACCCACTGGAGCAGAGACCCGTGGGCTCAGATGTCCTACAGCTTCGTGAAGACGGGCGGCAGCGGCGAGGTCTACGACATCATGGCCGAAGACGTGCAGGGAAAGCTGTTCTTCGCCGGCGAGGTCAGACTCCTGTCTGTGTGTCTGTTTACCATCATGCACTGGCATACAGCATTTCACTGCACTTCACTGCGAGCGGGAGAAAACAAGGACTGTAGATTACTTTTCATTTGAATATATTAATATTTGAACCTCACTGATTTACGTCATTGTGGCAGAGTAAAACAAAAGAGACTATGTCACTGACTGTTTCATAATTGACTCTATTGTCTTCTGTAGAGCTGCTTTACAACTAAATGTGAATTTATCACTGATTCTGTTACTTTCCTGTTCCCTTTCGAAACATTTGCTAGCGTTAGCAGGAGTGTGGTCTTAAATGAAAGTGGCCGTAGCTCGGCCGACTGTAGTGGCTCGAAGGGGGGCCCTTTGAGGGCCCTGAGGACCGTGGATAGGTCCCAAGAAGGTATGGTAAGAGGACGAGACAGGTTGAGCCTCCTTGCCCCTTTCAAGAAGTGAACAACCAGGTTGCTTCTACCCAGCGACTGGCCGGCCACAGGAGTGTGGTGTTCTGCTACGACCCGCGTCCATTAGCTCCTGTAGGACGGAAAGCACCAGTGGTACTTCATATGAATAGGGTCTTGGTTCCAGACTGAACACCAGTCTGGGAAAACAGACCTTTTAAGGGCGTAGAGGCATCTCGTGGACAGAGCTCAAGCCTCAGGGATAGTGTTCAGGACTCTCACTGGGAGGGCCCGCAAGTTCCCGTGGAGGGGCCATTCGTGGAGGACCCACAGCTCGGGTTGGGGATGCCAGACTTTCCTGTTCACCTGGGAAATGAGGTCTTTCCTCCGGGGAATTGACCAAGAGGCTGCGAGCAGCTGAGGGGGAAAGGTGTAAATGGGAATGGCCCAGCGCATCCATGTTCTTTATGAAAAATTTTGGGCAGTCAGAGTTTCCTTCTGAGGTGAAGAGGTCGCCCTCTACCCTGCCGAAGATGCTCCAGATCGTTTGAACTGTCTGGGGATGAGCACGTTCCTCCGGGACAGCATGTCTGCTCCCTGGTTCAGTCTGCAGGGCACATGACCCGCTCTCAGAGAGCTCAGGTTGCGTTGTGCCCATGAGGAGTAGCATTGGGCTAGCCTGTACAGAGGCCTAGACCTGAGCCCACCCTGGTGGTTTTTGTAGGACACCACAGCCATGTTGACTGACCAGACTAGGTGCCCTGTCAGGTCTGGTAGGAAGGTTTTGAGGGCCATAAAACCGACATCATTTCCAGGCAGTTGATATGCAGCGTTTCCCCGAGCTGGAAAAGGAGCTGGAAGTCGGTCTGCCCTCACACAGAGCTAGAAGCATCTGCTGTAATCACCTTCCTCCTTGAGACCGAGACCTCATGCTCACTCCAGACCGGTCTCGGCTGGGGTCCCTCCAATAGGCCCGGGCTCTGATGCAGACGTGGTCCACCTTGACACAAAGGTGATCTGATCGCCAGGCGTGAGTTGGGACCTGGGGTTTCAGCCAGTACTGCAGGGGGCAGCAAGCCCAGCGGAAGGACTGATGACGTGGAGGCATTAGCCCTAGCATCCTCTGAAAGGTTCTGAGAGGAGAAAAGGCCCCTGCTCTGAACAATATTGCAAGCCGCTGGATGGTCTGAGCGCTCGGGTGCTAGAGAACTGCCCTCAGGAAAGGGATTCTCTGGCTGGGAGACAGTGAGCTGGCTGGTGGTTTGACTGGGCGGAGGCGTGGCTTTGTGGCTCTGCTTCGGCGCCCATAGTAAATGCAGGATAGCCGCTGAAGGAGTATAAATCTGAATCCTAGGGCGAGACCAGCTGCTAATATAGGCAGATGCCCCGCCCCTTCTGGGTTCTTTGCCCTGACTGGCTCGCGCAGATACACCACGTCGCCATCGGTTCATGCAGCTCCCACTGCTCAGCCAATAAGCGCGTGCAGATCACTGCACTGTTATGGTTGTGTGGTAGCACTGCGTTATTGAATAAAAGGCTTCAATAATCTGAGAAAAGGGAGTTTTCCAATATCGTCTAGTAGATGCAATACTCGTTCCTGTTATCTCGGGGAACCGAGGTTACGCTAGTAACTGAGACGTTTATTACAGTGAAGCTGCTTTGAAACAATTAGAACTAAAACAAAACACAGGAAGAGTTAATAACTGATATTCATCTCTACTCATTGCTTTACTCATATTTATATGTTTTGAAAGCATTTGTCTCCTCTTTGTCTTATATTTATTTTAATGTCTGTCCAGTGTTAGAAACTGCCATGCTAGATTTGTGGTAAGAGCAGTCATAAAACCCCTTACTGACCGCGCTGTTTTTACCAGATGATCATTTTCAGCATTGCTAATTAGTTTCTCTACTCTGCAGGCGACAAACAGACACTTTCCTCAGACGGTGACGGGGGCGTATCTGAGTGGAGTGCGTGAGGCCAGCAAGATCGCAGCGCTATAGAACCATTTCACTTTCCAGAACCTTCTCATCACAACAGAACCGTCTCTCCACTGCAGAACCATCTCACTCTCCAGAACCGTCTCACCACTGCAGAACCATCTCACTCTCCAGAACGTCTCACCACTGCAGAACTGTCTCACTCTCCAGAACGTCTCACCACTGCAGAACTGTCTCACTCTCCAGAACCGTCTCGCTCTCCAGAACCGTCTCGCTCTCCAGAACCATCTCACCACTGCAGAACCGTCTCACTCTCCAGAACCGTCTCACCACTGCAGAACCGTCTCACTCTCCAGAACCGTCTCGCTCTCCAGAACCGTCTCACTCTCCAGAACCTTCTCACCACTGCAGAACTGTCTCACTCTCCAGAACCGTCTCGCTCTCCAGAACCGTCTCGCTCTCCAGAACCGTCTCACTCTCCAGAACCGTCTCACTTTCCAGAACCTTCTCATCACAACAGAACCGTCTCTCCACTGCAGAACCATCTCACTCTCCAGAACCGTCTCACCACTGCAGAACCGTCTCACTCTCCAGAACGTCTCACCACTGCAGAACTGTCTCACTCTCCAGAACCGTCTCGCTCTCCAGAACCGTCTCGCTCTCCAGAACCATCTCACCACTGCAGAACCGTCTCACTCTCCAGAACCGTCTCACCACTGCAGAACCGTCTCACTCTCCAGAACCGTCTCGCTCTCCAGAACCGTCTCACTCTCCAGAACCTTCTCATCACAGCAGAATCGTCTCTCCACTGCAGAACCGACTTACTCCCCAGAGCCGTCTCACCACTGCAGAACCATCTCACCACTGCAGAACCGTCTCACTCTCCAGAACAGTCTCACCACTGCAGAACCGTCTCACTCTCCAGAACCGTCTCGCTCTCCAGAACCGTCTCACTCTCCAGAACCGTCTCACTTTCCAGAACCTTCTCATCACAGCAGAATCATCTCTCCACTGCAGAACCGTCTTACTCCCCAGAGCCGTCTCACCACTGCAGAACCATCTCACCACTGCAGAACCGTCTCACCCTCCAGAACGTCTCGCACTGCAGAACCGCCTCACCCTCCAGAACCGTCTCGCTCTCCAGAACCGTCTCACCACTGCAGAACCGTCTCACTCTCCAGAACCGTCTCGCTCTCCAGAACCGTCTCCCCTCCAGAACCGTCTCGCTCTCCAGAACCGTCTCACCCTCCAGAACCGTCTCACGCTCTCCAGAACCGTCTCACCCTCCAGAACCGTCTCACCCTCCAGAACCGTCTCACCACTGCAGAACCGTCTCCCTCTCCAGAACCTTCCCATCACAGCAGAGCCGTCTCACCACTGCAGAACCGTCTCACCACTGCAGAACTGTCTCTCCACTGCAGATCCGTTTCTCCACTGAAGATCACTGCAGAACCGTCTCACCACTGCAGAACACTGCAGAACCGTCTCTCCACTGCAGAACCGTCTCCCCACTGCAGAACCGTCTCCCCACTGCAGAACCGTCTCACCACTGCAGAACCGTCTCTCCACTGCAGAACCGTCTCTCCACTGCAGATCACTGCAGAACCGTCTCACCACTGCAGAACCGTCTCTCCACTGCAGATCACTGCAGAACCGTCTCACCACTGCAGAACCGTCGAACACTGCAGAACCGTCTCACCACTGCAGAACCGTCTTACCACTGCAGAACAGTCTCACCACTGCAGAACCGTCTCTCCACTGCCGAACCGTCTTACCACTGCAGAATTGTCTCTCCACTGCAGATCACTGCAGAACCGTCTCACCACTGCAGAACCATCTCTCCACTGCAGATCACTGCAGAACCGTCTCACCACTGCAGAACCGTCTTACCACTGCAGAACAGTCTCACCACTGCAGAACCGTCTCTCCACTGCAGAACCGTTTCACCACTGCAGAACCGTCTCTCCACTGCCGAACCGTCTCTCCACTGCAGAACCGTTTCTCCACTGCAGAACCGTTTCACCACTGCAGAACCGTCTCTCCACTGCAGAACCGTCTTACCACTGCAGAACAGTCTCACCACTGCAGAACCGTCTCTCCACTGCAGAACCGTTTCACCACTGCAGAACTGTCTCTCCACTGCAGAACCGTCTCTCCACTGCAGAACCGTTTCACCACTGCAGAACCGTCTCGCCACTCCAGAACCATCTCACCCTACGGAATCGTCTCACCACTGCAGAACCGTCTATCCACTATCTCAGTGCTGCTGGACTATGATCATTACAGGTGTCCTGAGGACACACACACTCACAATCTCTCTCTCACATATATACACACACACACTGAAACGGTGATGGCAGTGCTCAGTGATGTCAGATACACACTCTGCCTTTCTGCAGTTGGGTTACTGGCTGTATTTATGAACTTTCATTTCACCTTTTACGTTTTGAAGTTGTTAAACATCACAGTTCGACACCATGTTATGAGCTGTAGTTTGTTTCGCTTCACAGCTGAAATATTATTTTATGTTGATGTGATTCTTTGCCGGATGTGTTTTGTACGTTTATGTAAAGAGATGCACATGAAGCTTTATTCTGTGAATTTCATTTTGTCTTAGACACCTGTTCAAATGAACTCTAGAAATATTTTGCTTAATTAGAGGTTGATGTTCCTTCTTTCTTTTTCCTTTATCAAATGTTCTAAAAAATATTAAAAATGGTAATTTATTCAACAACTTTTTGTCTTTTGATTGTTTATATCTGAGTTCAGGTGTGTGTTTCTGAAAACTTGCAGTTATTCAGTCCCATTCAGATGATGCACTGTGGAGTGTTTGGGAATATTCACATAATTTCTAAAAATAAATCATATTACTACAGATAAAAAAAAAAAACAGTTTAGAAGATAAAAAAACGCTCCTGTAGTCCCTGGATGAGGAAGACCTGGAGTCCTTCCCGCAGCACAGATAGTGGCTGGCGTTCCCCCTCCGACACGATCCAGATCGGAATCAGCTCAGCGACGGTCGTCCTCCTGTTCACACATGGAGCCCGATGCGATCTGGAGCGCCTGTGCCACGGTGTGCTGGAGCTAGCCCAATCAGCGCGTCTCGGCCTGTCTGTGAACATGCAGAAGAGCTTCATCCTCTCAGTCATCACATTCCTGTGGATTCGCCATCGACGATCGCGCACCTGTCATGAGAACGGGTTCAGGCGATACTCACTGCTCCGACTGTGCGTGTTCAGGACAGCGTCCCTCTGAAGCCCGTTCAGACACTGCTAGGCTAACGGCAGCGGCTGCTTTAGCTTGGCTTTGCTGTACATGAGGCCACTGCAGCTTTAGCTGAAAGATCGAGTTCCGCGAGAATGGTTTGTGGAAACGCGTGCATTTCTGCCGTTCGTGAGAGATCGCTACGGCACTGTGTCGAGAGACCGACCTAGAAAGGGAACATTCCGGGTTACGTAATATAACCCTGGTTTGCTGAGGGTAGAGACAATGCGCAAGTTACTTTGCTTTATAGTCCAGGCGTTTTAGGAATAAAGGCTGAACAAATTGCAACAGAATCAAACTCAACTGATTTTGTATCCTCAATATGTCCTAAGGAAAAAAAAGCCCCGAAGAATCCCATTAGGGGAAAGTTCCGAAAAAGACCCAAATATATCCTATTCATACCCCTATTCATTATTTTTCTCACATGAATAGGGTAAAAAATGTAACCTTTAGATATCACCATGAAAATTACTGAGTTGATTACTTATATCAAGACAAACAAAAAATGCATTACAAGTTTTTTTTAATTGTTTGTTAACATGGACAAACGGTGCATAATCTAATTACAGATGTGCTAATTTGCATAAATACCACAACAGATTTAAACATTGGGTATAGCTGGGTGAAAATGTCTTGTTGAATCTTGTTGACAAATAACAGTAAAATACTTAATATTAAGGTCTGAATGAACCCATTTAGGCTACCCATGAGCATTAATACATAGAGGCAGGAAGAAGTACTTTAGAAACCAGCCTTTATTCATTTTTAAGAGATGGGGTTTGGGGCTGGGTCTGTGGGACTGTTTCTGGGGGACGAGTCTGAGGCAAGAACAGGAGACAATGGTAAGGAGAATGCAGAAGACAAAAACAGTAAGTAAAATAAAAGGTAAATCCCCAGAAACAGTCCCACAGACCCAGCCCCAAACCCCATCCTTGCAATAATAATGAATAAAGGCTGGTTTAAAGTACTACTTATATTTAAGAAGTCTTTTTTTGCTTTTTGGGATATATTTGGGTCTTTTTCGGAACTTTCCCCTAATGGGATTCTTCGGGGCTTTTTTTTCCTTACTCAGGACATATTGAGGATACAAAATCAGTTGAGTTTGATTCTGTTGCAATTTGTTCACGGTTGACCCCCATTTTGGCTTAAAACGCCTGGACTATTACATGTATGCTCTCACTCACAGCAAGATTCTGAGGCAATCGCGCTCTGTGCTGCGCTATATAGCTTGAGTGTGCGAGTGCTATTAGCTATTGTAGTTGTAATGGCCCGATTCAGATATTTTTGATGAAAGGAGTTTCCCTAAAGCGTCAGCTAGTGAAGCAGTGTCTCGTTCCCTCTCTCAGGGAACCATGGTTACGTTAAGGTGAGGGACTTTAAGCTACAGCTGCTGATGGAACGGCTACAGTGTTCAGACGTTCTGTTGTGCGACTTTAACTGTTTTAACACTTTCGTGATGTTCTGACTGTAATCGTCTAGTACGGGAGAACAGCTGATTTGATGTAGTCTTTAATACGTCACAGATTAGATGAGTAAATGTTATATTTTATGGTTATGTGGCATTTTAATCGTATCAGACAACGTATCAGATAATTTAATGCCAAAAAGTTTTTTTTAATTACTTTTTTTGTTTTGCTAAATGATCCAGTCCGCCGTCCTGTTTTTGACTGTTGCGTTCTGTGGCGCCGGCAGATAGCGGTTCCATCAGCAGCTGCTGCTTACAGACCCGGTCTCTGCTGTTCTGATGTTCTGGTGGGAGTCAGAGGTTCTGCATGTGGAAGAAAGAGAGAGTGTCTGAAATTCTAGTCATATTGTGTGGAAGAAACAAAAGCTCCCAATAAAAAAAGGGTTTTGTTTTTTTAACTTTACATTTTTGGTTTTTCTTAAACTTTGTCTTTTCCATTTGGGAAACTCCTGGATGTCAATTCAAACACACACGTTCTGCAGGATGAGAACAAATGGCGTTTCTTGTGAAACACTGCCATGATCAGTCCACTGGATGGCAGCAAAAGAGTAAGAGGGAGACAGAATCTTGTGTTTGTGTGTGTGTGAGAGAGAGAGAGAGAGAGAGTGTGTGTGTGTGTGTGTGTGTGTCTGTGTGTGTGTGTGTGTGTGTGTGTGTGTGTGTGTGTGTGTGTGTGTCTGAGAGAGAGAGAGAGAGAGTGTGTGTGTGTGTGTGTGAGAGAGAGAGAGAGAGTGTGTGTGTGTGTGTCTGAGAGAGAGAGTGTCTCTGTGTGTGATTATGTGAGAGAGAATGTGAGTTTATGTCTGTGTGTATGAGAGAGTGAGTGTTTTTGTGAGAGTGTGTGTGAGAGAGAGAGAGAGAGTGTATATGAGTGTCAGCAAAAGAGTAAGAGGGAGACAGAACCTTGTGTTTGTGTGTGAGAGAGAGAGAGAGAGAGAGAGAGAGAGTGCGTGTGTGAGTTTGTGTGTGTGTGTCTAATAACTTTTCATTACTGACTTTCTTTGTATAACAGTTCAATTCAATTCAATTCAATTCAAATTTATTTGTATAGCGCTTTTCACAATACATATTGTTTCAAAGCAGCTTTACAGAAAGTGCATTTCAGAAATGTACATTGAGAAATACAGTTAGTTAATCATGTATTGATTTAGGGCATAAACATCGCCAGCGTCGAGTCGTCTCTTCACAGGCACCGAGTCGTCTCTGCACGGGTGTTGGAGAATCTGTAGTTTCCATGAGAGGCTGGATACAAACTGGAGCTGACGATCTGTATTTACCTCGGGACTAGCGTCCCGAGATAACAACAGAAAAGCATATGGGAAATAATTAGCGTAGCTGCTGTTCATAATATTAATGCATTCAATCTGATTCAACTGTAGTATAAAATGTAAGTATTATGTGAATGCCTGGCTGAAGAGATGCGTCTTTAATCTAGTTTTAAACTGGGACAGCGAGTCTGAGCCTCTAACAATATCAGGAAGGCCATTCCAGAGTTTAGGAGCTAAATGTGAAAACGCTCTCCCTCCTTTAGTGGACTTAGATATCCTAGGAATGACCAGAAGCCTCGAATTTAGTGATCTTAAAGAGCGCGATGGATTATAGGGCGATAGAAGTTCCGTTAAATACACGGTAGCTAAACCATTTAGGGCTTTATAGGTCAGTAGCAATACCTTGTAATTAATACGGAACTTTATAGGTAACCAATGTAGAGACGACAGAATTGGTGTTATATGATCGTATTTTCTTGATCTAGTTAGAACTCTAGCGGCGGCATTTTGGACTAACTGTAGCTTGTTTATTGAGGATGCAGGACAACCAGCTAATAGAGCATTACAGTAATCTAGTCTCGAGGTCATGAATGCATGAACTAACTTTTCTGCATCAGAAACAGATAGCATATTACGTAGCTTAGCAATGTTTCTAAGGTGGAAAAAGGCTGTTCTTGTTACATATGAAATATGATTTTCAAAAGACAAGTTGCGGTCTAATATAACACCCAGGTCTTTTACTGTAGAGGATAAAGTAACAGGACACCCTTCTAAATTAAAGTTGTATTGTAAGAGGTTTTGTGGGCAGTTTTTTGGACTAATAAGTAATACCTCCGTTTTATCTTAATTTAATAGCAGAAAATTACATGTCATCCAGTATTTTATATCTTTAACACACTCTGTTAATTTAGATAATTTAGCGTTTTCATCTGGTCGTGATGAAATATATAATTGAGTGTCATCAGCATAACAGTGGAAATTAATTCCATGTTTTCTTATAATATTACCAAGTGGCAGCATATATATTGAGAATAACAGAGGGCCTAACACAGATCCTTGCGGTACACCGTAGTTTACTGACGTTATCTTCGATTTTTCCCCATTTACGCAGACAAAATGGTAACGGTCTGATAAGTATGATCTGAACCAGCTTAATGCTTGTCCTTAAACACCAGTATAATTTTGTAGTCGGTCTAAGAGTATTGTGTGATCTATAGTATCGAACGCAGCACTAAGATCAAGTAAAACTAGTATTGAGATACAGCCTTGGTCAGAAGCTAAAAGTAAATCATTTGTGATTTTAACGAGCGCAGTTTCTGTGCTATGATGCGGCCTGAATCCAGACTGAAACTTTTCATAGATATCATTTTCTTGCAAGAAAGAGCCCAGTTGAGCGGATACAACTTTTTCTAGTATTTTAGACATAAATGGAAGATTTGAAATGGGTCTGTAATTTGCTAGGTTATTATGATCTAATTGTGGTTTCTTAATAAGAGGTTTTATAACTGCCAACTTGAATATTCTTGGAACATGACCTAATGATAAAGACGAGTTAATAATATTGAGAAGAGGCTCTTCCACTACAGGTAACACTTGTTTCAGTAGTTTAGTTGGTATTGGATCTAATAAACACGTTGTTGGTTTAGATGCAATGATAAGTTTATTTAACTCTTCCTGTCCTATAGTTGCAAAGCGCTGTAATTGTTCTTGCGGGGTGATAATTGAGGCTGAATCATAAGACACCATTAAAGATTGTACATTTACAATTGTGTTTCTGATGCTTTCTATTTTCTCAGTGAAGAAATTCATAAAATCATTACTACTACACTGTGACGGAATATTTTGCTCCGGTAACGTCTGTTTATTTGTTAGTCTAGCGACGGTGTTAAATAAAAACCTAGGATTATTTTGGTTGTTTTCTATTAGTTTGCGGAGATGCTCAGCCCTGGCTGCTTTTAGGGCCTTTTTATAACGTGACGTACTGTCTTCTCAAGCGATTCTAAAGACCTCTAGATTAGTTTGTTTCCATTTACGCTCTAAATTACGAGTTTCTCTCTTTAGAACATGCGTAACACTGTTGTACCATGGTGCTTTAGTTTTCTCTCTAACCTTTTTTAATCTAATTGGTGCAACGATGTCTAATGTACTAGAGAAAATGGTGCTCATAGTGCTAGTCATTTCCTCTAGTTCATCTGTTTGTTTGGGTTCACTGAGCAGCTGAGATAGATCAGGTAAGCTATTTGAGAAATGATCTATAGTTGTTGGAAGGATTGTTCTGCCTGGTCGATAACGCGGCGCAACATGACAAATTTCAGCGGTACGTAGTATGCAAGTGACCATGTAATGGTCAGTGACTTCATCACTTTGCGGTATAATATCTATATCGGTTGGATCGGCTCCATGTGATATAATTAAATCTAGCGTATGATTAAGACGATGAGTGGGACCAGTTACGTTTTGCTTGACCCCAAAGGAGTTTAATAAATCTGTAAACGCAGCCCCTAAAGCATCATTTGAATTATCTACGTGTATGTTAAAATCTCCAACAATTAATGCTTTATCGACATTGACCAAAAGATCTGAGAGAAAGTCTGCAAACTCTTTTAGGAAATCAGCGTAAGGCCCAGGCGGTCTATATACAGTAGCCAAGGCTAGAGATAATATGGATTTCTTTCTTACATCTAAGAGAGTAACATTTAGCACAAGTACTTCAAACGAATTAAACCTGTGACCTGTTTTCTGAGTAACAGTAAGAATATCTTTATAGATTATAGCAACACCACCGCCACGACCAATCAGACGGGGCTCATGCTTGTAACAGTATCCAGGAGGAGTAGACTCATTAAGACCGAAATAATCATTTGGTTTAAGCCAGGTTTCAGTAAGGCAAAGTACATCGAAGCTATTATCTGTGACCATTTCATTTACAATAACCGCCTTAGGTGTAAGCGATCTGATGTTTAAAAGACCTAGCTTTATAAATTGTTTTTGTTCACTAATATTGAGATTTTCTGGTTTAATCACAATTAGATTTTTCTTAGATCCTGCAGTAGATTTATTATTTGATCTCACTAAACGAGGAATAGACACAGTTTCAATATAATGTTCTACATTGGTACTTATATCAATTAAGTTTGGACAGCAAAGAGTGTGATTTGGACTTTGACTTACTAGTCATATGGTGTGTAGCGTCTTGGAGATGTTGTCCGACAGAAGAGCCGCTCCGATTCTGCTGGGGTGAAGGCCATCAGCACAGAAGAGCCTAGGTCGCTCCCAGAAAAGATTCCAATTATTTACAAAGAGCAGTCTCTGTTCGTTACACCATGACATTAACCATTCATTTAGAGCAAATAATCTACTGAACCTTTCGTGTCCTAGTCGGTAGGTGGGAAGCGGTCCAGACACGATGATCGTTGTTTCAGGCGATGTACTGCGTACCGTCTCGATCAGGCTCCTGTAGTCCTTCTTCAGAACCTCCGACTGCCGTAGCCTGATGTCGTTCGTTCCCGCGTGCAGCACGACAGCTCCGACGGGCTCGTCACCGTTCAGAATCCCGGGAACCTGTGCAGCGACATCGAGAACACGAGCACCAGGAAAGCAGTGAGTGCGAACCTTACCTTTACCTATGGTAGCACGGACATGCCGGACGATGGAACTGCTGATGATCACAGCGGCGCGTTCCGTCTCGCGTAGAGGGGAGAAGCAGTTCCGGGTGGAGATCTCGAAGGCCGGGAGGGGCGGAGAGGTCCTAGCTCTGGTCCTGGCCCGCGTCTTCCGCTGTGGAATCACCCAGGGTCCATGTTGTTGTGTCGGTGCCGGAGTGAATGAAACCAGGGATGATCGCATCCTGGGCAGAGAAACACATGGAGTAGACGAGGTCGGAGTCGAAAGGTTACTAACCACTGACCTGTGAGCATCGGCGCGTGATGTTTCAAGCGCGAAACGTCGATCTCGTAGCTCGGCCTGTCTCTCTAGTAGGTCGCGGATCTGCTTCTCCACGGATTCCAGCTCTAACTGCACAGAATGCAGCTCGAAGGTGTCCTCACCTGCACTCAAAGGTAACGTTAGACACACATCCGTTATATTCGCCATTATAGCAGATGTGCTATAATGGCGAATTATAGCTTTCAGTGATACGGGTGTAAATAAGTCGATCGATAGGCGCGACCACGTGTGTAATGCTAGCGGGCTAAGGCTAGTAGCGGAAGTTCGAAAGGTTGGATATATGTAGCGATATCAGAGCAATCCGATTGTTTTTTAAGGAGAATAGTATTCCAGATATGTTCACACGCTATAAAAAATGAAAAAGTTCGTTTGTAAAAGAGTGTAAAGAAGAAAAACAAGGTTTCTGAATTAATTCGACGGAGCTCCAAACACAACAACGCACTCAGTCGCGACGCATGCGTTCTATCTAATAACGCATTAGATCGTAAACTAATGAACACGGAGAATGCGAGCGCTGTGTGTTCAGTTGTTGTCAGCGCCGTCAAAATAAAAGGGTTAGGGTTACTGTTCTCAGTACTGACACTACCATGGGACTTGTTGACCATTGGGAGTTTTATTTTTTTAGGAGTATCTTTACTCATATACTTATATTTTATATTTTATGTAGATATAGTTTTATCTACATATCAATCAGGCTTCAGAAAAAGACATAGCACCATCACAGCTGCAATGAAGGTGGTAAATGACGTTTTTGTTGCACTTGACAAGAAGCAACATTCGGCATTACTCTTTACTGACCTGTCCAAAGCTTTCGATACAGTTGATCAGGAAGTTTTGAAACTTAGACTTATTAACTCAGGACTTTCAGAGCAAGCAGTTGCTTGGTGATCGCTCTCAGTGTATTAGATGTGATGGTCTATGTTCCAGACTGTAGCAGTCACTCAGGGTGTACCACCGGGCTCTGTATTAGGTCCACTTTTATTCACTATTTATATGAACAATATGGGTCAAAATGTGTTAAATGCTAATCTTCATTTTTATGCTGATTATACTGTTATATATTGCAGTGCCTCAACTCAAAGGTTGTTAATTCCTATAAATACCTGGGTCTTTTGATTGATGACTCCCTGACTTTTAATCCACATGTGCTGTACCTGGTGAAAAAGCTGAGGCTAAAATTGGGTTTTTATTTTCGATATTGTGTTTTTCTTTTAATGTAAAAAACGACTTGTGGCCACCACTTTCTTATCTGTTCTGGACTGTGGTGATCTTTTATATATGCATACTTCTGCACAGAATTTTCATATGATTGACAGCTTACCATGCTTCGTTGAGGTTCATTACAAACTGCAAAGCGCTGACTCGCCACTGTGAGATGTACTCTCGGGCTGGACTCCCCACTGTGAGCTATACTCGCCACTGTGAGCTATACTCGCCACTGTGAGCTGTACTCTCGGGCTGGACTCCCCACTGTGAGCTATACTCTCGGGCTGGACTCCCCACTGTGAGCTGTACTCTCGGGCTGGACTCCCCACTGTGAGCTATACTCTCGGGCTGGACTCCCCACTGTGAGCTGTACTCTCGGGCTGGACTCGCCACTGTGAGCTATACTCCCCACTGTGAGCTATACTCTTGGGCTGGACTCGCCACTGTGAGCTATACTCTCGGGCTGGACTCCCCACTGTGAGCTATACTCTTGGGCTGGACTCGCCACTGTGAGCTATACTCTCGGGCTGGACTCCCCACTGTGAGCTATACTCTCGGGCTGGACTCCCCACTGTGAGCTATACTCTCGGGCTGGACTCCCCACTGTGAGCTGTACTCTCGGGCTGGACTCGCCACTGTGAGCTATACTCCCCACTGTGAGCTATACTCTTGGGCTGGACTCGCCACTGTGAGCTATACTCTCGGGCTGGACTCCCCACTGTGAGCTATACTCTTGGGCTGGACTCGCCACTGTGAGCTATACTCTCGGGCTGGACTCCCCACTGTGAGCTATACTCTTGGGCTGGACTCGCCACTGTGAGCTGTACTCTCGGGCTGGACTCGCCACTGTGAGCTATACTCCCCACTGTGAGCTGTACTCTCGGGCTGGACTCGCCACTGTGAGCTGTACTCTCGGGCTGGACTCGCCACTGTGAGCTATACTCTCGGGCTGGACTCGCCACTGTGAGCTATACTCTCGGGCTGGACTCGCCACTGTGAGCTGTACTCTAGGGCTGGACACGCCACTGTGAGCTGTACTCTCGGGCTGGACTCGCCACTGTGAGCTGTACTCTCGGGCTGGACTCGCCACTGTGAGCTATAGGCAAGGCAAGGCAAGTTTATTTATATAGCACATTTCATACACAATGGCAATTCAAAGTGCTTTACATAAAAGAAATTAAAATAATAAAAAGAAATAAGAATAATTAAAACAGTTAAGAAAAATAAAAAAATAAAATACAGTACAGTACAAACAGTCGGACGAACATTGGCACAGTGCTCATTCAGTAAATGCATAGCTAAACAGATGTGTTTTGAGTCTAGATTTGAATGTGACTACAGTAGGAGCACATCTGATCTCCTCTGGAAGCTGGTTCCAGCTGCGGCTGGCATAATAGCTAAAAGCAGATTCACCATGCTTTGAGTGAACCCTTGGTATTTCTACCTGATATGATCCTAATGATCTGAGTGATCTGTTGGGTTTATATTCAGTGAGCATATCTGCAATGTATTGAGGTCCTAGGCCATTGAATGATTTATATACCAGTAATAATACTTTAAAATCAATCCTAAATTTAACTGGGAGCCAGTGTAAAGACCTGAGGACTGGTGTGATATGTTCATATTTTCTAGTTCTGCTCAGAATCCTGGCGGCAGCGTTCTGTATGAGCTGCAACTGTCTTATGGTCTTTTTGGGAAGGCCAGTGAGGAGTCCGTTACAGTAATCCACCCTGCTGGTGATGAAAGCATGCACAAGTTTCTCTAAGTCTTGTCTGGAAACAAAGCATCTAATTCTTGCAATACTCTCGCTATACTCTCGGGCTGGACTCGCCACTGTGAGCTATACTCTCGGGCTGGACTCGCCACTGTGAGCTGTACTCTCGGGCTGGACTCGCCACTGTGAGCTATACTCTCGAGCTGGACTCCCCACTGTGAACTGTACTCTCGAGCTGGACTCGCCACTGTGAGCTATACTCTCGGGCTGGACTCGCCACTGTGAGCTGTACTCTCGGGCTGGACTCGCCACTGTGAGCTATACTCTCGGGCTGGACTCGCCACTGTGAGCTATACTCTCGGGCTGGACTCCCCACTGTGAGCTATACTCTCGGGCTGGACTCGCCACTGTGAGCTGTACTCTCGGGCTGGACTCGCCACTGTGACCTATACTCTCGGGCTGGACTCGCCACTGTGAGCTGTACTCTCGGGCTGGACTCGCCACAGTGAGCTATACTCTCGGGCTGGACTCGCCACAGTGAGCTATACTCTCGGGCTGGACTCCCCACTGTAAGCTGTACTCTCGGGCTGGACTCGCCACTGTGAGCTGTACTCTCGGGCTGGACTCGCCACTGTGAGCTGTACTCTCGGGCTGGACTCGCCACTGTGAGCTGTACTCTCGGGCTGGACTCGCCACTGTGACCTATACTCTCGGGCTGGACTCGCCACAGTGAGCTATACTCTCGGGCTGGACTCCCCACTGTAAGCTGTACTCTCGGGCTGGACTCGCCACTGTGAGCTGTACTCTCGGGCTGGACTCGCCACTGTGAGCTATACTCTCGGGCTGGACTCCCCACTGTGAGCTGTACTCTCGAGCTGGACTCGCCACTGTGAGCTATACTCTCGGGCTGGACTCCCCACTGTGAGCTGTACTCTCGGGCTGGACTCGCCACTGTGAGCTGTACTCTCGAGCTGGACTCGCCACTGTGAGCTATACTCTCGGGCTGGACTCCCCACTGTGAGCTGTACTCTCGGGCTGGACTCCCCACTGTGAGCTGTACTCTCGAGCTGGACTCGCCACTGTGAGCTGTACTCTCGGGCTGGACTCCCCACTGTGAGCTGTACTCTCGGGCTGGACTCGCCACTGTGAGCTATACTCTCGGGCTGGACTCGCCACTGTGAGCTGTACTCTCGAGCTGGACTCGCCACTGTGAGCTATACTCTCGGGCTGGACTCCCCACTGTGAGCTGTACTCTCGGGCTGGACTCCCCACTGTGAGCTATACTCTCGGGCTGGACTCGCCACTGTGAGCTGTACTCTCGGGCTGGACTCGCCACTGTGAGCTGTACTCTCGGGCTGGACTCGCCACTGTGAGCTATACTCTCGGGCTGGACTCGCCACTGTGAGCTATACTCTCGGGCTGGACTCGCCACTGTGAGCTGTACTCTCGGGCTGGACTCCCCACTGTGAGCTGTACTCTCGGAATGGACTCCCCACTGTGAGCTGTACTCTCTGGCTGGACTCGCCACAGTGAGCTGTACTCTCGGGCTGGACTCACCACTGTGAGCTGTACTCTTGGGCTGGACTCGCCACTGTGAGCTGTACTCTCGGGCTGGACTCGCCACTGTGAGCTATACTCTCGGGCTGGACTCGCCACTGTGAGCTGTACTCTCTGGCTGGACTCGCCACAGTGAGCTATACTCTCGGGCTGGACTCGCCACTGTGAGCTGTACTCTCGGGCTGGACTCGCCACTGTGAGCTGTACTCTCGGGCTGGACTCGCCACTGTGAGCTGTACTCTCTGGCTGGACTCGCCACTGTGAGCTGTACTCTCTGGCTGGACTCGCCACTGTGAGCTGTACTCTCTGGCTGGACTCGCCACAGTGAGCTGTACTCTCGGGCTGGACTCCCCACTGTGAGCTGTACTCTCGGGCTGGACTCCCCACTGTGAGCTATACTCTCGGGCTGGACTCGCCACTGTGAGCTG
Organism: Squalius cephalus; assembly: GCA_022829025.1. Classification (NCBI taxonomy): domain Eukaryota; kingdom Metazoa; phylum Chordata; class Actinopteri; order Cypriniformes; family Leuciscidae; genus Squalius; species Squalius cephalus. The sequence goes on along the minus strand of CM040802.1, from coordinate 39,232,952 downwards.
TACTCTCGGGCTGGACTCGCCACTGTGAGCTGTACTCTCGGGCTGGACTCGCCACTGTGAGCTATACTCTCGGGCTGGACTCGCCACTGTGAGCTATACTCTCGGGCTGGACTCGCCACTGTGAGCTGTACTCTCTGGCTGGACTCCAAACTGTGAGCTGTACTCTCGGGCTGGACTCGCCACTGTGAGCTGTACTCTCGGGCTGGACTCCCCACTGTGAGCTGTACTCTCGGGCTGGACTCCCCACTGTGAGCTATACTCTCGGGCTGGACTCCCCACTGTGAGCTGTACTCTCGGGCTGGACTCCAAACTGTGAGCTATACTCTCGGGCTGGACTCCCCACTGTGAGCTATACTCTCGGGCTGGACTCCCCACTGTGAGCCATACTCTCGGGCTGGACTCCCCACTGTGAGCTGTACTCTCGGGCTGGACTCCAAACTGTGAGCTATACTCTCGGGCTGGACTCGCCACTGTGAGCTGTACTCTCGGGCTGGACTCCCCACTGTGAGCTGTACTCTCGGGCTGGACTCCCCACTGTGAGCTGTACTCTCGGGCTGGACTCGCCACTGTGAGCTGTACTCTCGGGCTGGACTCCCCACTGTGAGCTATACTCTCGGGCTGGACTCCCCACTGTGAGCTGTACTCTCGGGCTGGACTCCCCACTGTGGAGCTATACTCTCGGGCTGGACTCCCCACTGTGAGCTGTACTCTCGGGCTGGACTCGCCACTGTGAGCTGTACTCTCGGGCTGGACTCGCCACTGTGAGCTATACTCTCGGGCTGGACTCCAAACTGTGAGCTATACTCTCGGGCTGGACTCCCCACTGTGAGCTGTACTCTCGGGCTGGACTCGCCACTGTGAGCTGTACTCTCGGGCTGGACTCCCCACTGTGAGCTGTACTCTCGTGCTGGACTCGCCACTGTGAGCTGTACTCTCGGGCTGGACTCGCCACTGTGAGCTGTACTCTCGGGCTGGACTCGCCACTGTGAGCTGTACTCTCGGGCTGGACTCGCCACTGTGAGCTGTACTCTCGGGCTGGACTCGCCACTGTGAGCTGTACTCTCGGGCTGGACTCGCCACTGTGAGCTGTACTCCCGGGCTGGACTCGCCACTGTGAGCTATACTCTCGGGCTGGACTCGCCACTGTGAGCTGTACTCTCGGGCTGGACTCGCCACAGTGAGCTGTACTCTCGGGCTGGACTCCCCACTGTGAGCTGTACTCTCGGGCTGGACTCCAAACTGTGAGCTATACTCTCGGGCTGGACTCGCCACTGTGAGCTGTACTCTCGGGCTGGACTCGCCACTGTGAGCTGTACTCTCGGGCTGGACTCGCCACTGTGAGCTGTACTCTCGGGCTGGACTCGCCACTGTGAGCTGTACTCCCGGGCTGGACTCGCCACTGTGAGCTATACTCTCGGGCTGGACTCGCCACTGTGAGCTGTACTCTCGGGCTGGACTCGCCACTGTGACCTATACTCTCGGGCTGGACTCGCCACAGTGAGCTATACTCTCGGGCTGGACTCCCCACTGTAAGCTGTACTCTCGGGCTGGACTCGCCACTGTGAGCTGTACTCTCGGGCTGGACTCGCCACTGTGAGCTATACTCTCGGGCTGGACTCCCCACTGTGAGCTGTACTCTCGAGCTGGACTCGCCACTGTGAGCTATACTCTCGGGCTGGACTCCCCACTGTGAGCTGTACTCTCGGGCTGGACTCGCCACTGTGAGCTGTACTCTCGAGCTGGACTCGCCACTGTGAGCTATACTCTCGGGCTGGACTCCCCACTGTGAGCTGTACTCTCGGGCTGGACTCCCCACTGTGAGCTGTACTCTCGAGCTGGACTCGCCACTGTGAGCTGTACTCTCGGGCTGGACTCCCCACTGTGAGCTGTACTCTCGGGCTGGACTCGCCACTGTGAGCTATACTCTCGGGCTGGACTCGCCACTGTGAGCTGTACTCTCGAGCTGGACTCGCCACTGTGAGCTATACTCTCGGGCTGGACTCCCCACTGTGAGCTGTACTCTCGGGCTGGACTCCCCACTGTGAGCTATACTCTCGGGCTGGACTCGCCACTGTGAGCTGTACTCTCGGGCTGGACTCGCCACTGTGAGCTGTACTCTCGGGCTGGACTCGCCACTGTGAGCTATACTCTCGGGCTGGACTCGCCACTGTGAGCTATACTCTCGGGCTGGACTCGCCACTGTGAGCTGTACTCTCGGGCTGGACTCCCCACTGTGAGCTGTACTCTCGGAATGGACTCCCCACTGTGAGCTGTACTCTCTGGCTGGACTCGCCACAGTGAGCTGTACTCTCGGGCTGGACTCACCACTGTGAGCTGTACTCTTGGGCTGGACTCGCCACTGTGAGCTGTACTCTCGGGCTGGACTCGCCACTGTGAGCTATACTCTCGGGCTGGACTCGCCACTGTGAGCTGTACTCTCTGGCTGGACTCGCCACAGTGAGCTATACTCTCGGGCTGGACTCGCCACTGTGAGCTGTACTCTCGGGCTGGACTCGCCACTGTGAGCTGTACTCTCGGGCTGGACTCGCCACTGTGAGCTGTACTCTCTGGCTGGACTCGCCACTGTGAGCTGTACTCTCTGGCTGGACTCGCCACTGTGAGCTGTACTCTCTGGCTGGACTCGCCACAGTGAGCTGTACTCTCGGGCTGGACTCCCCACTGTGAGCTGTACTCTCGGGCTGGACTCCCCACTGTGAGCTATACTCTCGGGCTGGACTCGCCACTGTGAGCTGTACTCTCGGGCTGGACTCGCCACTGTGAGCTGTACTCTCGGGCTGGACTCGCCACTGTGAGCTATACTCTCGGGCTGGACTCGCCACTGTGAGCTATACTCTCGGGCTGGACTCGCCACTGTGAGCTGTACTCTCTGGCTGGACTCCAAACTGTGAGCTGTACTCTCGGGCTGGACTCGCCACTGTGAGCTGTACTCTCGGGCTGGACTCCCCACTGTGAGCTGTACTCTCGGGCTGGACTCCCCACTGTGAGCTATACTCTCGGGCTGGACTCCCCACTGTGAGCTGTACTCTCGGGCTGGACTCCAAACTGTGAGCTATACTCTCGGGCTGGACTCCCCACTGTGAGCTATACTCTCGGGCTGGACTCCCCACTGTGAGCCATACTCTCGGGCTGGACTCCCCACTGTGAGCTGTACTCTCGGGCTGGACTCCAAACTGTGAGCTATACTCTCGGGCTGGACTCGCCACTGTGAGCTGTACTCTCGGGCTGGACTCCCCACTGTGAGCTGTACTCTCGGGCTGGACTCCCCACTGTGAGCTGTACTCTCGGGCTGGACTCGCCACTGTGAGCTGTACTCTCGGGCTGGACTCCCCACTGTGAGCTATACTCTCGGGCTGGACTCCCCACTGTGAGCTGTACTCTCGGGCTGGACTCCCCACTGTGGAGCTATACTCTCGGGCTGGACTCCCCACTGTGAGCTGTACTCTCGGGCTGGACTCGCCACTGTGAGCTGTACTCTCGGGCTGGACTCGCCACTGTGAGCTATACTCTCGGGCTGGACTCCAAACTGTGAGCTATACTCTCGGGCTGGACTCCCCACTGTGAGCTGTACTCTCGGGCTGGACTCGCCACTGTGAGCTGTACTCTCGGGCTGGACTCGCCACTGTGAGCTGTACTCTCGGGCTGGACTCGCCACTGTGAGCTGTACTCTCGGGCTGGACTCGCCACTGTGAGCTGTACTCTCGGGCTGGACTCGCCACTGTGAGCTGTACTCCCGGGCTGGACTCGCCACTGTGAGCTATACTCTCGGGCTGGACTCGCCACTGTGAGCTGTACTCTCGGGCTGGACTCGCCACAGTGAGCTGTACTCTCGGGCTGGACTCCCCACTGTGAGCTGTACTCTCGGGCTGGACTCCAAACTGTGAGCTATACTCTCGGGCTGGACTCGCCACTGTGAGCTGTACTCTCGGGCTGGACTCGCCACTGTGAGCTGTACTCTCGGGCTGGACTCGCCACTGTGAGCTGTACTCTCGGGCTGGACTCGCCACTGTGAGCTGTACTCCCGGGCTGGACTCGCCACTGTGAGCTATACTCTCGGGCTGGACTCGCCACTGTGAGCTGTACTCTCGGGCTGGACTCGCCACAGTGAGCTGTACTCTCGGGCTGGACTCCCCACTGTGAGCTGTACTCTCGGGCTGGACTCCAAACTGTGAGCTATACTCTCGGGCTGGACTCGCCACTGTGAGCTGTACTCTCGGGCTGGACTCGCCACTGTGAGCTGTACTCCCGGGCTGGACTCGCCACTGAGAGCTATACTGTCGGGCTGGACTCCCCACTGTGAGCTATACTCTCGGGCTGGACTCCCCACTGTGAGCTGTACTCTCGGGCTGGACTCCCCACTGTGGAGCTATACTCTCGGGCTGGACTCCCCACTGTGAGCTGTACTCTCGGGCTGGACTCGCCACTGTGAGCTGTACTCTCGGGCTGGACTCGCCACTGTGAGCTATACTCTCGGGCTGGACTCCAAACTGTGAGCTATACTCTCGGGCTGGACTCCCCACTGTGAGCTGTACTCTCGGGCTGGACTCGCCACTGTGAGCTGTACTCTCGGGCTGGACTCCCCACTGTGAGCTGTACTCTCGGGCTGGACTCGCCACTGTGAGCTATACTCTCGGGCTGGACTCGCCACTGTGAGCTGTACTCTCGGGCTGGACTCGCCACTGTGAGCTGTACTCTCGGGCTGGACTCGCCACTGTGAGCTGTACTCTCGGGCTGGACTCGCCACTGTGAGCTGTACTCTCGGGCTGGACTCGCCACTGTGAGCTGTACTCCCGGGCTGGACTCGCCACTGTGAGCTATACTCTCGGGCTGGACTCGCCACTGTGAGCTGTACTCTCGGGCTGGACTCGCCACAGTGAGCTGTACTCTCGGGCTGGACTCCCCACTGTGAGCTGTACTCTCGGGCTGGACTCCAAACTGTGAGCTATACTCTCGGGCTGGACTCGCCACTGTGAGCTGTACTCTCGGGCTGGACTCGCCACTGTGAGCTGTACTCTCGGGCTGGACTCGCCACTGTGAGCTGTACTCTCGGGCTGGACTCGCCACTGTGAGCTGTACTCCCGGGCTGGACTCGCCACTGTGAGCTATACTCTCGGGCTGGACTCGCCACTGTGAGCTGTACTCTCGGGCTGGACTCGCCACAGTGAGCTGTACTCTCGGGCTGGACTCCCCACTGTGAGCTGTACTCTCGGGCTGGACTCCAAACTGTGAGCTATACTCTCGGGCTGGACTCGCCACTGTGAGCTGTACTCTCGGGCTGGACTCGCCACTGTGAGCTGTACTCCCGGGCTGGACTCGCCACTGAGAGCTATACTGTCGGGCTGGACTCCCCACTGTGAGCTATACTCTCGGGCTGGACTCGCCACTGTGAGCTGTACTCTCGGGCTGGACTCGCCACTGTGAGCTGTACTCCCGGGCTGGACTCGCCACTGTGAGCTGTACTCTCGGGCTGGACTCCAAACTGTGAGCTATACTCTCGGGCTGGACTCGCCACTGTGAGCTGTACTCTCGGGCTGGACTCGCCACTGTGAGCTGTACTCTCGGGCTGGACTCGCCACTGTGAGCTGTATTCCCGGGCTGGACTCGCCACTGTGAGCTGTACTCTCGGGCTGGACTCCAAACTGTGAGCTATACTCTCGGGCTGGACTCGCCACTGTGAGCTATACTCTCGGGCTGGACTCGCCACTGTGAGCTGTACTCTCGGGCTGGACTCGCCACTGTGAGCTGTACTCCCGGGCTGGACTCGCCACTGAGAGCTATACTGTCGGGCTGGACTCGCCACTGTGAGCTGTACTCTCGGGCTGGACTCCCCACTGTAAGCTGTACTCTCGGGCTGGACTCCCCACTGTAAGCTGTACTCTCGGGCTGGACTCGCCACTGTGAGCTATACTCTCGGGCTGGACTCGCCACTGTGAGCTATACTCTCGGGCTGGACTCGCCACTGTGAGCTGTACTCTCGGGCTGGACTCGCCACTGTGAGCTGTACTCTCGGGCTGGACTCGCCACTGTGAGCTATACTCTCGGGCTGGACTCGCCACTGTGAGCTGTACTCTCGAGCTGGACTCGCCACTGTGAGCTATACTCTCGGGCTGGACTCCCCACTGTGAGCTGTACTCTCGGGCTGGACTCGCCACTGTGAGCTGTACTCTCGGGCTGGACTCGCCACTGTGAGCTGTACTCTCGGGCTGGACTCGCCACTGTGAGCTATACTCTCGGGCTGGACTCGCCACTGTGAGCTATACTCTCGGGCTGGACTCGCCACTGTGAGCTGTACTCTCGGGCTGGACTCCCCACTGTGAGCTGTACTCTCGGGCTGGACTCCCCACTGTGAGCTGTACTCTCTGGCTGGACTCGCCACAGTGAGCTGTACTCTCGGGCTGGACTCACCACTGTGAGCTGTACTCTCGGGCTGGACTCGCCACTGTGAGCTGTACTCTCGGGCTGGACTCGCCACTGTGAGCTATACTCTCGGGCTGGACTCGCCACTGTGAGCTGTACTCTCTGGCTGGACTCGCCACAGTGAGCTGTACTCTCGGGCTGGACTCCCCACTGTGAGCTATACTCTCGGGCTGGACTCGCCACTGTGAGCTGTACTCTCGGGCTGGACTCGCCACTGTGAGCTGTACTCTCGGGCTGGACTCGCCACTGTGAGCTGTACTCTCGGGCTGGACTCCCCACTGTGAGCTATACTCTCGGGCTGGACTCGCCACTGTGAGCTGTACTCTCGGGCTGGACTCGCCACTGTGAGCTGTACTCTCGGGCTGGACTCGCCACTGTGAGCTATACTCTCGGGCTGGACTCGCCACTGTGAGCTATACTCTCGGGCTGGACTCGCCACTGTGAGCTGTACTCTCTGGCTGGACTCCAAACTGTGAGCTGTACTCTCGGGCTGGACTCGCCACTGTGAGCTGTACTCTCGGGCTGGACTCCCCACTGTGAGCTGTACTCTCGGGCTGGACTCCCCACTGTGAGCTATACTCTCGGGCTGGACTCCCCACTGTGAGCTGTACTCTCGGGCTGGACTCCAAACTGTGAGCTATACTCTCGGGCTGGACTCCCCACTGTGAGCTATACTCTCGGGCTGGACTCCCCACTGTGAGCTATACTCTCGGGCTGGACTCCCCACTGTGAGCTGTACTCTCGGGCTGGACTCCAAACTGTGAGCTATACTCTCGGGCTGGACTCGCCACTGTGAGCTGTACTCTCGGGCTGGACTCCCCACTGTGAGCTGTACTCTCGGGCTGGACTCGCCACTGTGAGCTGTACTCTCGGGCTGGACTCCCCACTGTGAGCTATACTCTCGGGCTGGACTCCCCACTGTGAGCTGTACTCTCGGGCTGGACTCCCCACTGTGGAGCTATACTCTCGGGCTGGACTCCCCACTGTGAGCTGTACTCTCGGGCTGGACTCGCCACTGTGAGCTGTACTCTCGGGCTGGACTCGCCACTGTGAGCTGTACTCTCGGGCTGGACTCGCCACTGTGAGCTGTACTCTCGGGCTGGACTCGCCACTGTGAGCTGTACTCTCGGGCTGGACTCGCCACTGTGAGCTGTACTCTCGGGCTGGACTCGCCACTGTGAGCTATACTCTCGGGCTGGACTCGCCACTGTGAGCTATACTCTCGGGCTGGACTCGCCACTGTGAGCTGTACTCCCGGGCTGGACTCCCCACTGTGAGCTGTACTCCCGGGCTGGACTCGCCACTGTGAGCTGTACTCCCGGGCTGGACTCGCCACTGTGAGCTATACTCTCGGGCTGGACTCGCCACTGTGAGCTGTACTCTCGGGCTGGACTCGCCACAGTGAGCTGTACTCTCGGGCTGGACTCCCCACTGTGAGCTATACTCTCGGGCTGGACTCGCCACTGTGAGCTGTACTCTCGGGCTGGACTCCCCACTGTGAGCTATACTCTCGGGCTGGACTCCCCACTGTGAGCTGTACTCTCGGGCTGGACTCCAAACTGTGAGCTATACTCTCGGGCTGGACTCGCCACTGTGAGCTGTACTCTCGGGCTGGACTCGCCACTGTGAGCTGTACTCCCGGGCTGGACTCGCCACTGTGAGCTATACTGTCGGGCTGGACTCGCCACTGTGAGCTGTACTCTCGGGCTGGACTCGCCACAGTGAGCTGTACTCTCGGGCTGGACTCCCCACTGTGAGCTGTACTCTCGGGCTGGACTCCAAACTGTGAGCTGTACTCTCGGGCTGGACTCCAAACTGTGAGCTATACTGTCGGGCTGGACTCGCCACTGTGAGCTGTACTCTCGGGCTGGACTCCCCACTGTGAGCTATACTCTCGGGCTGGACTCCCCACTGTGAGCTGTACTCTCGGGCTGGACTCCAAACTGTGAGCTATACTCTCGGGCTGGACTCCCCACTGTGAGCTATACTCTCGGGCTGGACTCCCCACTGTGAGCTGTACTCTCGGGCTGGACTCGCCACTGTGAGCTATACTCTCGGGCTGGACTCCCCACTGTGAGCTATACTCTCGGGCTGGACTCCCCACTGTGAGCTGTACTCTCGGGCTGGACTCCCCACTGTGAGCTATACTCTCGGGCTGGACTCCCCACTGTGAGCTGTACTCTCGGGCTGGACTCGCCACTGTGAGCTGTACTCTCGGGCTGGACTCGCCACTGTGAGCTGTACTCTCGGGCTGGACTCGCCACTGTGAGCTGTACTCTCGGGCTGGACTCGCCACTGTGAGCTGTACTCTCGGGCTGGACTCGCCACTGTGAGCTGTACTCTCGGGCTGGACTCCCCACTGTGAGCTATACTGTCGGGCTGGACTTCCCACTGTGAGCTGTACTCTCGGGCTGGACTCGCCACTGTGAGCTGTACTCTCGGGCTGGACTCGCCACTGTGAGCTGTACTCTCGGGCTGGACTCCCCACTGTGAGCTATACTCTCGGGCTGGACTCGCCACTGTGAGCTGTACTCTCGGGCTGGACTCCCCACTGTGAGCTATACTCTCGGGCTGGACTCGCCACTGTGAGCTGTACTCTCGGGCTGGACTCCCCACTGTGAGCTATACTCTCGGGCTGGACTCGCCACTGTGAGCTGTACTCTCGGGCTGGACTCCCCACTGTGAGCTATACTGTCGGGCTGGACTTCCCACTGTGAGCTGTACTCTCGGGCTGGACTCGCCACTGTGAGCTGTACTCTCGGGCTGGACTCGCCACTGTGAGCTGTACTCTCGGGCTGGACTCGCCACTGTGAGCTGTACTCTCGGGCTGGACTCGCCACTGTGAGCTATACTCTCGGGCTGGACTCGCCACTGTGAGCTGTACTCTCGGGCTGGACTCGCCACTGTGAGCTGTACTCTCGGGCTGGACTCGCCACTGTGAGCTGTACTCTCGGGCTGGACTCGCCACTGTGAGCTGTACTCTCGGGCTGGACTCGCCACTGTGAGCTGTACTCTCGGGCTGGACTCGCCACTGTGAGCTGTACTCTCGGGCTGGACTCGCCACTGTGAGCTGTACTCTCGGGCTGGACTCGCCACTGTGAGCTATACTCTCGGGCTGGACTCCCCACTGTGAGCTATACTCTCGGGCTGTACTCGCCACTGTGAGCTATTCTCTCGGGCTGGACTCCCCACTGTGAGCTATACTCTCAGGTAGGATGGCCTCCTGGACCTCTAGCCACCCGAAGGTTGTGTAATTGGTACACTTTCATATATAAGGCAAATCTTGGTCTGCTGCCAAGCTACCTATGTGTTCATATCATACAGAAAAGCAATGGGCGACACTTTTTGCATTCTCAGGACTTTGTTATGCTCTCTGTGCCAAAGACTCGTACGGAAATGGGAAAGAAGGCATTTCTGTATTCTGCACCTTCAGCTGGAATACGTTGCAAAAGGACTTGAAACTCACTGAACTAATCTCGCTAAACGCATTTAAATCCAAAATGAAAGACGTGGAGGCAGATGCCTTAATATGTAAATGTTTTTAGATTGTAAAAATGATTTTAAATGATTTTATGAAGTGTTAGTTCTAGTTTTCTGTGTTATTTGTCTGTGTTTGTATTATTTTTTATATGCTGCTGCCTGTCTTGGCCAGGTCACCCTTGCAAAAGAGGTTCTTAATCTCAATGGGATTCTCCTGGTTAAATAAAGGTTTAAATAAAAAAATTCACAAATATTTACGATATTTATTTATTTATTTATTTTAAATTTATATTTAATGGTATATCTGTTATAATGCTTTTTTGGTCTTCCTACATAATTTATCTTTGGAATATAGTTGCAATATATGTTTTTGTCATCTTAAGTGTAATATTAGTTTTTGTCCTGTTGCTGTAACGCCTCATTTCCCCTTGGGGATCAATATAGTTGTATCTTATCTTAAAAATAAGGGTGTGTGACGTTAAATATGTCTTTTTGATTATCAAAGATGAGTTTTATGGGATAAAATGATTGACTGCAAGGAGACTAACTAATATTAACTAATGTAACTTTGTCATGTAGTGTTAGCATTCATAATGCCTGATGTCACTGGTCCTACTGTGAACAATTCCTCCATGCATTCTGTATTTTTCTTTTATTTAATCAAATCTCAGATTTGCAGTGCTCACTTTTCATCATCCAATCAAAACACCATGGATTAAATCAAGTCCTGCCCTATAGTTGTGCATGTGCGATGACACTGTGGACTTGGAGAGTATTGGTGTTTCAGGAAGGATTGCGATTCTCCTAACTCAGGGTTAGAGCGGCTGAGGCGTGAGGAACTTAACATCTCTTTTGCTGCATAGGATTGTCACTGAGTGACAGATTATTAAGCGGTGATTGAAACCCTCAGCCAGCGGCTTCATGTCAGAGGAGAAGCCTCCACAGATGAATTGTGTGTGTGTGTGTGTGTGTGTTTAAATGAGTGATTGTCAGGCTCGTGACCTGGGGAGGGAGCAGCATTCCAGTGTGCCAGTACCGACACATCCAGCTCCGTGTGTGTGTGTGTGAGTGTGTGAGGGGAGACTCCATTCAAAGCGCCACACTACCATATACTCTTACTACTTCTACAAATCTTTACTGAGTTTGACAGAAATTTGCTTACTAGCACTTCCACTTGAATCCCTTCTGTTGCCTGAAGCCGGACTATCTTACCATGATTCATTATTATATTTCATTCAAAAACAAATAATTCCAGTTACTGTTATTATACATGCTATGAAAACTTTACCTCAGTGAACTGAACCTGTACTCTTACAGTGAGGCTGTAACGCAACACTTCTTCATGTGTGTTAGTGTGTTTTGGTGATGTGCTCTTTACTGTAGAGAAGTGTGATGTACAGTACAGTAATTATGAATCAACCTTTGAACAGTATTGATTTGTGTGACAGTGTGAGATGCAGCTTTCATGCGGTTGTTTTTCTGTAGACTTTGAATATAAAGACACTATTTTCTTCTTTTTTTTGAGCTGATTTACAGCTGAGTTGAACTCTGTTTGCATCATCTTATCATTATTGTCCTGTTATCACTGTAAAGCTGCTTTGGAACAATCTCTTTATTGTATAAAGAGCTATAAAAATAAAAGCGACTAGACTTGATTAGAGTCATAAAGTAATGGTTCATAAAATTGAGGAATGTCTACAAAGAGGTTGGAATTTTTAGTTATTTTGGATGGCTAACAGCAACATTAGCATTGAGAAACCTGTAAATGTGTCAGAGGACGGTTGTCTTCTCAGTGTAATCCTCCTTTATCACCTTTGCTTGATTTTTTTCCTCACTCTTGATCAGTTAGCCAAAAGGTTTGACTTAATGCATTATTCTCTGTCAAAC
>CM040802.1:39191150-39213650 GCA_022829025.1 Squalius cephalus | reverse complement strand
TGTGCTCCCGATGTTCCTCTGACTGTGCTCCTGATGTTCCTCTGACTTTGCTCCTGATGTTCCTCTGACTGTGTTCCTGATGTTCCTCTGACTGTGCTCCTGATGTTCCTCTGACTGTGCTCCTGATGTTCCTCTGACTGTGCTCCTGATGTTCCTCTGACTGTGCTCCTGATGTTCCTCTGACTGTGTTCCTGATGTTCCTCTGACTGTTCCTCTCTCTGTGCTCCTGATGTTCCTCTGACTGTGCTCCTGATGTTCCTCTCTCTGTGCTCCTGATGTTCCTCTGACTGTGCTCCTGATGTTCCTCTGACTGTTCCTCTCTCTGTGCTCCTGATGTTCCTCTGACTGTGCTCCTGATGTTCCTCTGACTGTGCTCCTGATGTTCCTCTGACTGCGCTCCTGATGTTCCTCTGACTGTGTTCCTGATGTTCCTCTGACTGTGCTCCTGATGTTCCTCTGACTGTGTTCCTGATGTTCCTCTGACTGTTCCTCTCTCTGTGCTCCTGATGTTCCTCTGACTGTGCTCCTGATGTTCCTCTGACTGTGCTCCTGATGTTCCTCTGACTGTGCTCCTGATGTTCCTCTGACTGTGTTCCTGATGTTCCTCTGACTGTGCTCCTGATGTTCCTCTGACTGTGTTCCTGATGTTCCTCTGACTGTGTTCCTGATGTTCCTCTGACTGTGTTCCTGATGTTCCTCTGACTGTGCTCCTGATGTTCCTCTGACTTTGCTCCTGATGTTCCTCTGACTGTTCCTCTCTCTGTGCTCCTGATGTTCCTCTGACTGTGCTCCTGATGTTCCTCTGACTGTTCCTCTCTCTGTGCTTCTGACTGTTCCTCTCTCTGTGTTCCTGATGTTCCTCTCTCTGTGTTCCTGATGTTCCTGATGTTCCTCTCTCTGTGTTCCTGATGTTCCTCTGACTGTTCCTCTGACTGTGCTCCTGATGTTCCTCTGACTGTTCCTCTCTCTGTGTTCCTGATGTTCCTCTCTCTGTGTTCCTGATGTTCCTCTCTCTGTGTTCCTGATGTTCCTCTGACTGTTCCTCTCTCTGTGCTCTTGATGTTCCTCTGACTGTTCCTCTCTCTGTGTTCCTGATGTTCCTCTCTCTGTGTTCCTGATGTTCCTCTGACTGTTCCTCTCTCTGTGTTCCTGATGTTCCTCTCTCTGTGTTCCTGATGTTCCTCTCTCTGTGTTCCTGATGTTCCTCTGACTGTGCTCCTGATGTTCCTCTGACTGTGTTCCTGATGTTCCTCTGACTGTGCTCCTGATGTTCCTCTGACTGTGTTCCTGATGTTCCTCTGACTGTGTTCCTGATGTTCCTCTGACTGTGTTCCTGATGTTCCTCTCTCTGTGCTCCTGATGTTCCTCTGACTGTTCCTCTCTCTGTGTTCCTGATGTTCCTCTCTCTGTGTTCCTGATGTTCCTCTGACTGTTCCTCTCTCTGTGCTCCTGATGTTCCTCTCTCTGTGTTCCTGATGTTCCTCTCTCTGTGTTCCTGATATTCCTCTCTCTGTGTTCCTGATGTTCCTCTGACTGTTCCTCTCTCTGTGCTCCTGATGTTCCTCTCTCTGTGTTCCTGATGTTCCTCTGACTGTTCCTCTCTCTGTGTTCCTGATGTTCCTCTGACTGTTCCTCTCTCTGTGTTCCTGATGTTCCTCTCTCTGTGTTCCTGATGTTCCTGTCTCTGTGTTCCTGATGTTCCTCTGACTGTGCTCCTGATGTTCCTCTGACTGTGTTCCTGATGTTCCTCTGACTGTGCTCCTGATGTTCCTTTGACTGTGTTCCTGATGTTCCTCTGACTGTGCTCCTGATGTTCCTCTGACTGTACTCCTGATGTTCCTCTGACTGTGTTCCTGATGTTCCTCTGACTGTGCTCCTGATGTTCCTCTGACTGTGTTCCTGATGTTCCTCTCTCTGTGCTCCTGATGTTCCTCTGACTGTTCCTCTCTCTGTGTTCCTGATGTTCCTCTGACTGTTCCTCTCTCTGTGCTCCTGATGTTCCTCTCTCTGTGTTCCTGATGTTCCTCTGACTGTTCCTCTCTCTGTGTTCCTGATGTTCCTCTGACTGTTCCTCTCTCTGTGTTCCTGATGTTCCTCTCTCTGTGCTCCTGATGTTCATCTCTCTGTGTTCCTGATGTTCCTCTGACTGTGTTCCTGATGTTCCTCTCTCTGTGCTCCTGATGTTCCTCTGACTGTGTTCCTGATGTTCCTCTGACTATGTTCCTGATGTTCCTCTCTCTGTGTTCCTGATGTTCCTCTGACTGTGTTCCTGATGTTCCTCTGACTGTTCCTCTCTCTGTGCTCCTGATATTCCTCTCTCTGTGTTCCTGATGTTCCTCTGACTGTTCCTCTCTCTGTGTTCCTGATGTTCCTCTCTATGTGCTCCTGATGTTCCTCTCTCTGTGTTCCTGATGTTCCTCTGACTGTGTTCCTGATGTTCCTCTCTCTGTGTTCCTGATGTTCCTCTGACTGTGCTCCTGATGTTCCTCTGACTGTGTTCCTGATGTTCCTCTGACTGTGTTCCTGATGTTCCTCTCTCTGTGCTCCTGATGTTCCTCTGACTGTGTTCCTGATGTTCCTCTCTCTGTGTTCCTGATGTTCCTCTCTCTGTGTTCCTGATGTTCCTCTCTCTGTGTTCCTGATGTTCCTCTGACTGTGCTCCTGATGTTCCTCTCTCTGTGTTCCTGATGTTCCTCTGACTGTGCTCCTGATGTTCCTCTGACTGTGTTCCTGATGTTCCTCTGACTGTTCCTCTCTCTGTGTTCCTGATGTTCCTCTCTCTGTGCTCCTGATGTTCCTCTCTCTGTGTTCCTGATGTTCCTCTGACTGTTCCTCTCTCTGTGCTCCTGATGTTCCTCTGACTGTTCCTCGCTCTGTGCTCCTGATGTTCCTCTCTCTGTGTTCCTGATGTTCCTGTCTCTGTGTTCCTGATGTTCCTCTGACTGTGCTCCTGATGTTCCTCTGACTGTGTTCCTGATGTTCCTCTGACTGTACTCCTGATGTTCCTCTGACTGTTCCTCTCTCTGTGTTCCTGATGTTCCTCTCTCTGTGTTCCTGATGTTCCTCTCTCTGTGTTCCTGATGTTCCTCTGACTGTTCCTCTCTCTGTGTTCCTGATGTTCCTCTCTCTGTGCTCCTGATGTTCCTCTCTCTGTGTTCCTGATGTTCCTCTGACTGTTCCTCTCTCTGTGCTCCTGATGTTCCTCTGACTGTTCCTCTCTCTGTGCTCCTGATGTTCCTCTCTCTGTGTTCCTGATGTTCCTGTCTCTGTGTTCCTGATGTTCCTCTGACTGTGCTCCTGATGTTCCTCTGACTGTGTTCCTGATGTTCCTCTGACTGTACTCCTGATGTTCCTCTGACTGTTCCTCTCTCTGTGTTCCTGATGTTCCTCTGACTGTGCTCCTGATGTTCCTCTGACTGTGTTCCTGATGTTCCTCTGACTGTACTCCTGATGTTCCTCTGACTGTTCCTATCTCTGTGTTCCTGATGTTCCTCTCTCTGTGTTCCTGATGTTCCTGTCTCTGTGTTCCTGATGTTCCTCTGACTGTGCTCCTGATGTTCCTCTGACTGTGCTCCTGATGTTCCTCTGACTGTACTCCTGATGTTCCTCTGACTGTGTTCCTGATGTTCCTCTGACTGTGCTCCTGATGTTCCTCTAACTGTGTTCCTGATGTTCCTCTGACTGTGCTCCTGATGTTCCTCTGACTGTACTCCTGATGTTCCTCTGACTGTGCTCCTGATGTTCCTCTGACTGTGTTCCTGATGTTCCTCTGACTGTGTTCCTGATGTTCCTCTGACTGTGCTCCTGATGTTCCTCTGACTGTGTTCCTGATGTTCCTCTGACTGTGCTCCTGATGTTCCTCTGACTGTGCTCCTGATGTTCCTCTGACTGTGCTCCTGATGTTCCTCTCTCTGTGCTCCTGATGTTCCTCTGACTGTGTTCCTGATGTTCCTCTCTCTGTGCTCCTGATGTTCCTCTCTCTGTGTTCCTGATGTTCCTCTGACTGTGTTCCTGATGTTCCTCTCTCTGTGCTCCTGATGTTCCTCTGACTGTGTTCCTGATGTTCCTCTGACTATGTTCCTGATGTTCCTCTCTCTGTGTTCCTGATGTTCCTCTGACTGTGTTCCTGATGTTCCTCTGACTGTGCTCCTGATGTTCCTCTGACTGTGTTCCTGATGTTCCTCTGACTATGTTCCTGATGTTCCTCTCTCTGTGCTCCTGATGTTCCTCTCTCTGTGCTCCTGATGTTCCTCTGACTGTTCCTCTCTCTGTGTTCCTGATGTTCCTCTCTATGTGCTCCTGATGTTCCTCTGACTGTGTTCCTGATGTTCCTCTGACTATGTTCCTGATGTTCCTCTCTCTGTGTTCCTGATGTTCCTCTGACTGTGTTCCTGATGTTCCTCTCTCTGTGCTCCTGATGTTCCTCTGACTGTGTTCCTGATGTTCCTCTGACTATGTTCCTGATGTTCCTCTCTCTGTGCTCCTGATGTTCCTCTCTCTGTGCTCCTGATGTTCCTCTGACTGTTCCTCTCTCTGTGTTCCTGATGTTCCTCTCTATGTGCTCCTGATGTTCCTCTCTCTGTGTTCCTGATGTTCCTCTGACTGTGTTCCTGATGTTCCTCTGACTGTGTTCCTGATGTTCCTCTGACTGTGCTCCTGATGTTCCTCTGACTGTGTTCCTGATGTTCCTCTCTCTGTGTTCCTGATGTTCCTCTGACTGTTCCTCTCTCTGTGCTCCTGATGTTCCTCTCTCTGTGCTCCTGATGTTCCTCTCTCTGTGTTCCTGATGTTCCTCTGACTGTTCCTCTCTCTGTGTTCCTGATGTTCCTCTGACTGTTCCTCTCTCTGTGTTCCTGATGTTCCTCTCTCTGTGCTCCTGATGTTCCTCTCTCTGTGTTCCTGATGTTCCTCTGACTGTGTTCCTGATGTTCCTCTCTCTGTGTTCCTGATGTTCCTCTGACTGTTCCTCTCTCTGTGTTCCTGATGTTCCTCTGACTGTTCCTCTCTCTGTGTTCCTGATGTTCCTCTCTCTGTGTTCCTGATGTTCCTCTCTCTGTGTTCCTGATGTTCCTCTCTCTTTGTTCCTGATGTTCCTCTGACTGTTCCTCTCTCTGTGTTCCTGATGTTCCTCTGACTGTTCCTCTCTCTGTGTTCCTGATGTTCCTCTCTCTGTGCTCCTGATGTTCCTCTCTCTGTGTTCCTGATGTTCCTCTGACTGTTCCTCTCTCTGTGTTCCTGATGTTCCTCTGACTGTTCCTCTCTCTGTGTTCCTGATGTTCCTCTCTCTGTGCTCCTGATGTTCCTCTCTCTGTGTTCCTGATGTTCCTCTGACTGTGTTCCTGATGTTCCTCTCTCTGTGCTCCTGATGTTCCTCTGACTGTGTTCCTGATGTTCCTCTCTCTGTGCTCCTGATTTTCCTCTCTCTGTGTTCCTGATGTTCCTCTGACTGTTCCTCTCTCTGTGCTCCTGATGTTCCTCTCTCTGTGTTCCTGATGTTCCTCTGACTGTTCCTCTCTCTGTGTTCCTGATGTTCCTCTCTCTGTGTTCCTGATGTTCCTCTGACTGTTCCTCTCTCTGTGTTCCTGATGTTCCTCTGACTGTGCTCCTGATGTTCCTCTCTCTGTGTTCCTGATGTTCCTCTGACTGTTCCTCTCTCTGTGTTCCTGATGTTCCTCTGACTGTTCCTCTCTCTGTGTTCCTGATGTTCCTCTCTCTGTGCTCCTGATGTTCCTCTCTCTGTGTTCCTGATGTTCCTCTGACTGTGTTCCTGATGTTCCTCTCTCTGTGCTCCTGATGTTCCTCTGACTGTGTTCCTGATGTTCCTCTCTCTGTGCTCCTGATGTTCCTCTGACTGTGCTCCTGATGTTCCTCTGACTGTGCTCCTGATGTTCCTCTCTCTGTGTTCCTGATGTTCCTCTCTCTGTGTTCCTGATGTTCCTCTGACTGTGCTCCTGATGTTCCTCTGACTGTGCTCCTGATGTTCCTCTCTCTGTGTTCCTGATGTTCCTCTCTCTGTGCTCCTGATGTTCCTCTGACTGTGCTCCTGATGTTCCTCTCTCTGTGTTCCTGATGTTTCTCTCTCTGTGTTCCTGATGTTCCTCTGACTGTGTTCCTGATGTTCCTCTCTCTGTGTTCCTGATGTTCCTCTCTCTGTGTTCCTGATGTTCCTCTCTCTGTGTTCCTGATGTTCCTCTGACTGTGTTCCTGATGTTCCTCTCTCTGTGTTCCTGATGTTCCTCTGACTGTGTTCCTGATGTTCCTCTGACTGTGTTCCTGATGTTCCTCTGACTGTGTTCCTGATGTTCCTCTCTCTGTGTTCCTGATGTTCCTCTCTCTGTGTTCCCGATGTTCCTCTGACTGTGTTCCTGATGTTCCTCTCTCTGTGTTCCTGATGTTCCTCTGACTGTGTTCCTGATGTTCCTCTCTCTGTGTTCCTGATGTTCCTGTCTCTGTGCTCCTGATGTTCCTCTGACTGTGTTCCTGATGTTCCTCTGACTGTTCCTCTCTCTGTGCTCCTGATGTTCCTCTCTCTGTGTTCCTCTCTCTGTGCTCCTGATGTTCCTCTCTCTGTGTTCCTCTCTCTGTGCTCCTGATGTTCCTCTCTCTGTGTTCCTGATGTTCCTCTGACTGTGTTCCTGATGTTCCTCTGACTGTTCCTCTCTCTGTGCTCCTGATGTTCCTCTCTCTGTGTTCCTGATGTTCCTCTGACTGTTCCTCTCTCTGTGCTCCTGATGTTCCTCTCTCTGTGTTCCTGATGTTCCTCTGACTGTTCCTCTCTCTGTGTTCCTGATGTTCCTCTCTCTGTGTTCCTGATGTTCCTCTCTCTGTGTTCCTGTCAGGATCAGGATTGGGATCGGGATCGGAGGTGAGTGTCGTCGGTGTGTCGCTCCATCAGCAGGACAGTGACCGATCGAATAATGACATCACTGAAGGTGAGGAGAAACGGCACTGAAGATGAAGCTGATCAGTGAATCCCATGTACAGTCGCTCTGTTTATAAATCGCTTGACTTGTAAAAAAACATTCCAACGGTTGGCGTCACATGGCTATAAACAAGAAATAATGGTTACACTTTATAATACTGTTCCTTGACTAATGAATAACTGCACAGGCTTACTGTTACCTTTTATTACAAATTATGCATTATCCATGTTAATTATGAACCTGTATATAGTAGTTCTTTGTAGTCTTCAGTGAGGAATGAATAATAATTGTTACTGATTAGTTAATAGTGAACTACCACATTCAACTGAGCGCTATTACTTACTAATTCATTAATCAGAGTTTCTTGTTAGTTAATAGTAGTTACTAGAATGTTAATAGTGCGTTGTAATACTCATTGTGCATGTGCAGTTATTCATTAATGAAGGAACAGTATTATAAAGTGTTACTGAAATAATTAACATTTGATACTAAACCTCAGTGTTTCTGTCTTATTTTCCATCACAAATATCTAAACATTCTTAAATCCAGATACATTTACTGGAGAAGCAAAATGACTGAAGATATTAAGATTTTGTTTAATGAGAAAAAATTAAGTGAGTTTGTGATTAAAAGAAGAACAAATTTCCTCCAGTGGAGTCAGAAAAATCTTCATTTAAAAGGAAAAAAATATTTTTCTGGCAGATATTTGTTCTTGTTTTAATCATAAACTCACTTAATTTTGACTCTTTTCTCATAAAACAAAACTTAATATATTCAGTAATTGTGCTTCTTCGGTAACTGTATCTTGATTTAGATATTAGTGGAAATGATATAGTCTTGTGGGAAATATCTTCAGCACTGAACGTGAGCCTGAAGGTTTTATCGTATGAACTCTTCTAAACGCAGCAGACGAGGTTTACACAAACTATATTTAGACTGAGTTTAAATGGAGGTTTAGCACAGAGACCGCAGAGGCTCATGGGTTTTGGCTCGGCAAACGTGACATTACCGTGGAGATTGATGGCTTGTTTGTGTGTGTGATTTATAATAAACGTGATTATAGGGGCTAAAGAGAGAGAAACGCGCTGTAAATCTTCCCAGAGGCCTTTATTCGCGTTTATGAACGTGTCGAATTATCTCAACTCAGGACGCTTTAGATTTGTGCTCTTATGATGAGACTGAGTTGTGCGATTCTGACCTTCAGCCTTCTGATAAATCACACATTACACCCATTATTAACCCTTTGTGGAACGACCGTCACACTGAAACTGTTCTTGATCCTGCCGTCTCTGCAAGTCTACACTAGATAAATACTTTCATTCTTCTCATAGGCATGCAGGTGTGCATCTCTGTGGCCTGCAGTCATCGGTGTCTCTCTCTCTCTCTCTCTCTCTCTCTGCTCAGTGCAGCTTTAGGTCACTTTTACACTGTAAGACGTGTGCTTATGTGTCGAGGGATTTGGATGATCCCTGATTTTAAAGTCAACATGAAACATTGTTTGTAACTCGTCTGGACACATTTCAGAGTGACGTTCAGTATTTTCCCTATGAAGGATTGATGGGACAGGTGAGAAAAGAGTGATCAAAAGAAAAGATTTCATGTTGACTGTTACTGAAATTCAAGTTCAAAAGTCAAAGGAATGAACTTGCTATGAACTACACCTTATCTTACCTCACGCTGACCCCACTTGACCTCACGCTGACCCCTACTTGACCCCTCTCTAACCCTTCCGGCTCGTGTTTTAATGAACTGCTTCACACTGAAGGGTTAGTGTGTTAAATGAAGTTCAAGCTGTCGATGTGATTCAGAGTCTAAGGTTCAAACGTAACAAGCTGACTGACTGAAAGTGCTTCATTTTGAACAAATAAAGGAAAAATCTATATATTTAGAATATATCTGAGTGATGTTTATCTCTTGTTTAGTTCCTGATCATATGTAAATGAGTCATTAAAGAAACAAACGTTTAATATTCATGTTTTCAGATGTTTAAGACACCTGACTTCTGAAAGGACATGTTCCTAATGTGTATAGACTTGACAGAGCACGGCATTATGGGTAAAAGCAAATCTGGGAGTGAAAGATAAATGCAGAGAGTTTAAGGGGAGAAGAGCTGAGATGTGCTGATGAGCGTGTTACAGCATGAACAGCAGAACACACACACACACACACACACACACACACACACACACACACACACACACACACACAAATGAAGAAACCTTCATTTATATAGGATGTATTTTAACAATAGAGTGTTTCACAGCAGCTTTACAGTGATAACAGGAGATTACAGTAACAGAGAGTGTTCAGGCTTTACAGCAGATCTAGAATAAAGTTATTGTCCAGATAAAGTTTATTTGATTGATTCACTTCCGCTGCAACAATCATTAGTTATTAACTTAGGGGCCGCTAACACAACACCGTTTTAACAGGAAACTCTACACAGACTTTAAATGCGAAACCTGTGAGAATGCTGATGGCGTGCACATGCGTATTACGAGTTCAGTCTATAGGTATGCGCATTTGAATATATGTGCGCAGGTTTGTAATTCCCTACAAACCAAGCCTTAAAAAACTACTAGTCTGGCATTAACATTTAATCTATGCAGCCTAACATTGAATTATAGAAGTCTATAATGTATTATGTGAATGCTATGTCAAAGAGATGTGTCTTTAGTCTAGCTTTGAACTGACAGAGTGTGTCTGCTTCCCGGACAATGGTAGGAAGATTGTTCCAGAGTTTTGGTGCTAAATAGGAAAAGGATCTACCGCCAGCAGTCGATTTAGATATTCTAGGTATTATCAACTGGCCGGAATTTTGAGATCGCAATAGACACGAAGGACTATAATGCGTTAAGAGCTCGCTCAAGCACTGCGGAGCTAAACCATTTAGTGCTTTGTAAGTCATCAGCAATATTTTAAAATTTATATGATGTTTAATAGGGAGCCAGTGCAGTTTTGACAGAACCGGGCTAATATGGTCATACTTCCTGGTTCTGGTAAGAACTCGAGCTGCTGCGTTTTGGACCAGCTGTAGTTTGTTTATTAAGTGTGCAGGGCAACCACCCAGTAGAGCATTGCAATAATCTAGCCTTGAGGTCATGAACGCATGAACTAACTGTTCCGCATTTGTCAATGAGAGCTTATGACGTAATTTAGATATATTTTTAAGATGGAAAAATGCGGTTTTACAGATACTAGACTCGTGACTTTCAAATGAAAGATTGGTATCAAAGAGCACACCCAGGTTCCTAACCGACGGCGAAGACTTGACAGAGCAGCCATCGAGTGTTAGACAGTATTCTAGATTATTACGTGAGGAAGTTTTTTGTCCAATAATTAGAATCTCTGTTTTTTCAGAATTAAGTAGTAGGAAATAACTAGTCATCCAGCTAATTTTGTGAATTGGTAAGTTTCGTCTGGGCGTGAAGAAATATAGAGCTGAGTATCATCAGCGTAACAGTGAAAGCTAATGCCATGCTTCCTAATGATATCTCCTAATGGTAGCATGTACAGAGTGAACAGCAACGGTCCTAGTACTGAGCCTTGTGGTACGCCATACTGAACTTGTGATCGATGAGACATCTCTTCATTTACTGCTACAAACTGATAACGGTCAGATAAGTATGATTTAAACCATGCTAGTGCAATTCCACTAATGCCAACATAATTTTCGAGTCTATTTAAAAGAATGTTGTGGTCAATAGTGTCAAATGCAGCACTGAGATCGAGTAACACTAATAGAGAGACACAACCACGATCAGATGATAAGAGCAAATCATTTGTGACTCTAATGAGAGCTGTCTCTAGCCTAGAAATCTGGACGCACCCTAGCGGCAGCAAAATTTATTTTGCAGCCAGCGTAGTCTAGCAGCTCTCCGTTGACTTTCGGAGCTGTAAAAACCTAAATTGGGTCAGGCCAATCACATCGTGTATAGAGTAGACGGGGCGGGCTTAACATAATGACGACAGAGTTGCGACGGTTCCCTGCTACTTGAAAACAAAGAATGGCTGCTGCTGCTGGAGAACAGTCTTTCGAATCGGCTTTGGCCGCAACTCTGGAGGACTTGGAGTTAAGTTTTTCTTTGAGAAAAGAGCAAAGAACGGCATTTGTGTTCGTAGTTTTGCCGGGCAGATTCAAAAGTTGAATCTATCAAATAATGTTAGCTCCGCTGTAGGGAAAACGCTTTGGTTGGTTGAAGCGCTGTCCTATTGCGTGCAGAGGGAATTTGAAAGACAGCCGTTTATCCCGCCCCTCGGATTGAGCCGTGTCTATGGAGAGTTGCCAGACCTAACATCTTGATGTAGGTCTGGCTTGCCAGGCTAAGCAGTCTCAGTACTATGGTACGGTCTAAATCCTGACTGGAAATCCTCAGAGATATCATTTCTTTCTAAAAAAGGAACATAGTTGTGAGGATACCGCCTTTTCTAGTATCTTTGACAGAAAAGGTAGATTCGAGATCGGCCTGTAATTGACTAATTCTGTAGGATCAAGTTGCGTTTTTTTAACAAGCGGTTTAATCATAGCCAGCATAAAGGTTTTTGGTACGTTTCCTAGAGACAAAGACGAATTAATGATATTAAGAAGAGGATCTATGACCTCTGGGAGCATCTCTTTCAGTAGCTTAGTCGGTATAGGGTCTAACATCGGTATAAGGGTTTCTATGCACATATGTGTCTATATGCTCAATTTCATGTGGGAGTTAAAGACGGGCTGTTTGTGATAGAAACAAAGTGTAGGAACCTATTAACATGTCTGAAATTAATCAAATAAATGAAATGAAACATACATGTTGTCGATTTAGATGAGTTTAGAAAAGAGTTTAGAAAATTCTTCCTCTTCTATAGCAACGAATGAATGGAATTTTTCCTCAGGGAGAAAATTAATTATTTCCTCCAAAATAATTATATTTAAAACAAAACTTCTCAGTAATTCTGAAAATATTACTATAAATTACAGCAACACCTCCCCCTTTGCCTTTCAGACGAGGTTCATGTTTATAACAGTAATCTTGCGGGGTGGACTCATTTAAAGTAATGTAATTGTTTGGTTTTAGCCAGGTTTCTGTCAAACACAGCACATCTAGATTATAGTCTGTAATCATATCATTAACAATGAGTGCTTTTGAAGTAAGGGATCTAATATTCAGCAACCCGAGCTTTATCATTTGCTCATCTGTATTATATCTGTTTTTTATCTGTCAGCAGAAAACACACACACACACACACACACACGCACACACACACACACACACACACACGTGCTCTCTAATGTAATGTCAGTGTTTCTCTACAGGTGAGAGCGTCTGTCAGCAGCTCTTCTTCTCATCGGACCGAAGGAGGTTCAGGGTTGTGTCTCTGCACATTACTGATGTAGTAGAAAGATCCCACAGTCCAAACCTGAAATAAAGACGTTCATGAGTGTTTTTGTCATGTCATCTGAGTGTTTTTGTCATGTCACTGCACACACACTACTGAGAAACATGTAGAAGTTAAAACCGCTTGTGTTCACAGCACATAGACTGACAAGACTTTAATAACTGATGATACATTTCAGAAATCACTGCAACTCTAAGAGAATAGTGTTGTCACACCTCATCTATAACAATAGCTATAACCATCAATATAACTATGAAGTTTCAATAATCGCTGTACCTGAGAGTGTGTGTGTGTGAACACAGATCTGCTGTCTGTCTCCACAGAGAGTCAGTATGTGTGTGTGAACACAGATCTGCTGTCTGTCTCCACAGAGGACATCTTCACATGTAAGACTCCAGCTGTTGCTGATATCGTGATCCTGGTTGACGGATCCTGGAGTATCGGCCGGATCAATTTCCGTTTGGTGCGGATGTTTCTGGAAAGTCTCGTCAGGGCCTTCGCGGTCGGTTCTGAACACACACGAGTTGGTGCGTCCGTGGTCTTGTGTTTTTATTGGTGTGTGTTTGTGAAGTGTTTAATAGTGTGTGTGTACAGGTTTGGCTGTATTTGTGAGGGGAAAATGTCCTCACTTATATGTGTGTGCATGCGCGTGTGTGTGTGTGTGTGCAGGGCTGGCGCAGTACAGTGGGGATCCGCGGGTCGAGTGGCATCTAAACACTCACAGCACTAAAGAGGCCGTGATCAATGCTGTGAAGAATCTGCCTTATAAAGGAGGAAACACACTCACAGGTACAAACACACACACCTTAGATCTACATGACTTCATCTTCACTCTTAAATAATGCATCTGTATGTTCATGTGTGTTTTTCCCAGGCCTTGCTTTGACGTATATTTTGGAGAACAGCTTTAAACCTGAATCTGGATCCAGACCTGAGGTTCCTAAGATTGGGATTCTGATCACGGATGGGAAATCTCAGGACGATGTTCTGTCTCCTGCTCAGAGACTCAGAGACGCTGGGATCGAGCTGTTTGCTATCGGTATGAGAACAGAATCAACTGTGATGGGTTCATTAATGAAAGCTCATATATTAGAGGTGGGCGAAATGACCATGGACAAACACAGAGAACATATGACAATATTACAGTACTGCTATCTTTGTTATCAAAAATAAGATCACAGATACAAACAACAAACAATAGGACAATAAAAGAAAAACTTTGATGATATAAAAAAAATTTCAGGAACAGTAGGAATAATACAGAAATTAATCAAATATTAAATAACACTGCATAGTCTTCACTGTAGGAATTAAATATAAATTGGTGCTTATTTAAGCTACAAAACGTATCTGTGTCCTGTTTCCCGTGTGTTTGTGTAGGGGTGAAGAACGCGGATGAGAACGAGCTGAGAGCCATCGCCTCGCCACCCGAGGACACACACATGTATAACGTGGCGGATTTCAGTGTGATGAGCTCCATTGTGGAGGGAGTGACCCGGAGTGTGTGTGAGCGCGTCTCTGAGATCAGCCGAGAGATCAGCGGTGGGTTCTGGGGGTTCTGGGATCAGCGGTGGGTTCTGGGGGTTCTGGGATCAGCGGTGGGTTCTGGGGGTTCTGGGATCAGTGGTGGGTTTTGTATCATCGGTGGGTTCTGGGGGTTCTGGGATCAGTGGTGGGTTCTGGATAAGCGGTGGGTTCTGGGATCAGCGGTGGGTTCTGGATAAGCAGTGGGTTCTGGTGGTTCTGGGATCAGCGGTGGGTTCTGGATCAGCAGTGGGTTCTGGGGGTTCTGGGGGTTCTGGGATCAGTGGTGGGTTCTGGATCAGCGGTGGGTTCTGGGATCAGCGGTTGGTTCTGGATCAGCGGTGGGTTCTGGGGGTTCTGGGATCAGCGGTGGGTTCTGGATCAGTGGTGGGTTCTTGGAGTTCTGGGATCAGCGGTGGGTTCTGGGCTGAATCAGCGGTGGGTTCTGGGATCAGTGGTGGGTTCTGGGATCAGTGGTGGGTTCTGGGGATTCTGGATCAGCAGTGAGTTCTGGGATCAGCGGTGGGTTCTGGGATCAGCAGTGGATTCTGGGAGTTCTGGGATCAGGGGTGGGTTCTGGAATCATCGGTGGGTTCTGTATCAGCTGTGGGTTCTGGGATCTGTGGTCGGTTCTGGGAGTTCTGGGATCAGCGGTGCCTTCTGTATCAGCTGTGGGTTCCAGGATCAGTGGTGAGTTCTGGGAGTTCTGGGATCAGTGGTGGGTTCTGGGATCAGCGGTGGGTTCTGAGGGTTCTGGGATCAGTGGTGGGTTCTGGGGTTTCTGGGATCAGCAGTGGGTTCTGGATCAGTGGTGGGTTCTGGATCAACGATGGGTTCTTGGATCAGTGGTTGGGTTCTGTATCAGCTGTGGGTTCTGGCATCAGCGGTGGGTTCTGAGGGTTCTGGGATCAGCGGTGGGTTCTGGGAGTTCTGGGATCAGCGGTGGGTTCAGCGGTGGAGTTCTGGGATCAGTGGTGGGTTCTGGGGGTTCTGGGATCAGTGGTGGGTTCTGGGATCAGCGGTGGGTTCTGAGGGTTCTGGGATCAGCGGTGGGTTCTGGGAGTTCTGGGATCAGCGGTGGGTTCTGGGATCAGCGGTGGGTTCTGAGGGTTCTGGGATCAGCATTGGGTTCTGGGGGTTCTGGGATCAGCGGTGGGTTCTGGGGGTTCTGGGATCAGCGGTGGGTTCTGTTATCAGCTGTGGGTTCTGGGATCAGCGGTGGGATCTTGGGGTTCTGGGATCAGCTGTGGGTTCTGGGAGTTCTGGGATCAGCGGTGGGTTCTGGGGGTTCTGGGATCAGTGGTGGGTTCTGGGATCAGTGGTGGGTTCTGTATCAGCTGTGGGTTCTGGGATCAGCGGTGGGTTCTGAGGGTTCTGGGATCAGCATTGGGTTCTGGGGGTTCTGGGATCAGCGGTGTGTTCTGGGGGTTCTGGGATCAGCGGTGGGTTCTGTTATCAGCTGTGGGTTCTGGGATCAGTGGTGGGATCTGGGGGTTCTGGGATCAGCGGTGGGTACTGGGGGTTCTGGGATCAGCGGTGGGTTCTGTTATCAGCTGTGGGTTCTGGGATCAGTGGTGGGTTCTGGGATCAGCGGTGGGTTCTGAGGGTTCTGGGATCAGCATTGGGTTCTGGGGGTTCTGGGATCAGCGGTGGGTTCTGGGGGTTCTGGGATCAGCGGTGGGTTCTGTTATCAGCTGTGGGTTCTGGGATCAGCGGTGGGATCTGGGGGTTCTGGGATCAGCGGTGGGTTCTGGGAGTTCTGGGATCAGCGGTGGGTTCTGGGGGTTCTGGGATCAGTGGTGGGTTCTGGGTTCAGCGGTGGGTTCTCTATCAGCTGTGGGTTCTGTATCAGTGGTGGGTTCTGGGATCAGCGGTGGGTTCTGGGGGTTCTGGGATCAGTGGTGGGTTCTGAGGGTTCTGGGATCAGCGGTGGGTTCTGGGGGTTTGGGTGATCTCAGACACTAATAAAGTCATCATTTCTGTTTGACTGTGTTTGGCGTTTTTGAGCTACTTGCTGTTAAAATGCACAATGAGAATCCTTTATCAGAGCTCAAACTGAACATTTACATATTTACAGTAAAAAAAGGTATTGATTATTTTGCTTAACAGAAATAAATTCAGAAACTTATGTCTAATTTTCACTTGTAAGCATTAAACCCTCAAGCTTTGTTTGAGCAAAAACCGCAGTGAGACTTTTAATATTCTGTGTTTAGTTGACAACAGATTGTCAGTACAAATCTAGGTAAATGCTGTAAACTTCTGTTCACAAAAATACTTGTATGTGTTTTAACATATTAAATCAACATTGAACTGAATTGAGCTGAATAATGACACTAGTGTCTTCTGTAGAGCTTCTTTACAGCTGGTACAGTTGGAGGGTCAAAGGTCACAGCCAGATGTTTTACATAATTAAGAACAGGTTGTATTTAAGCGTTTATAATATCCTGCTTAGATGGTGTAAAGGTTGTGTTTGGCGTTTGTGTGTGTTTCAGGTGAGACAGAGCCGCATTCAAGGTCACTTGACGCTCCCAGTGACCTTGTGACCTCTGAGGTCACGGCCAGGAGCTTCCGTGTGTCATGGACTCACGCTGCCGGGCCGGTGGAGAAGTACAGAGTGGTGTATTATTCATCCAGTGGAGTCAGACCTGAGGAGGTGTGGGTGTGTGTGTGTGTGTGTGTGTGCAGGGTTGTTTATATTTATGAGGGCCACATCTTCAAAACATCTTCAGGAATGCAGTCAAACATGTCACTTCTGAGGAGGTTTTTGGCTGGCCTCAATAATGATGTATTGTTTTGAATATACATCTGCGAATGTAGATTTATCAGATATTCTGCCTAGTGAAACACTCATGTTTATCTGTGTGGTGCAGGTGGTGGTGAACGGGGACGAGAACTCGGTGGTGTTGAGGCATCTGAACTCTCTGACGGAGTATCAGATCACTGTGTTTGCCATTTACAGTAACTCAGCCAGTGAAGCTCTGAGAGGCATCGAGACCACCTGTGAGTGCAGCATCTATACATCACATCTATACATCACATCTGATCTATACATCACATCTATACATCACATCTGATCTATACATCACATCTGATCAATATATATGACATCTGATCTACAGTACTATGCAAAAGTCTTAGGCATGTTAATACCCCCCCCCCCCCCCCCAAAAAAATGGTTTTAAGTCAGTTATTTATATCTTTTGCTGTAGTGTGTCAGTAGGAAATATCAGTTTACATTTCCAAACATTCTTTTTGCCATTAATTGTAATAATCCAGTGAGATTTGTGTATGCACAAGGAGTCTGACAACAGCCGGTATGATCTGATCTCACCATCATCAAGTCCGTCTGTGATTACATGAAGAAACAGAAGAAACTGAGACAGACTAAATCCAGAAGAACTGCGGGAACGACTCCAAGATGCTTGAAGAACCCTTCCTGCAAAGCTACCTGAAAAACTATGCACAAGTGTACCTGGACAAAAGCCGTTTTAAACGCAAAGGGTCGTTACACCATATATTGATTTGAATTAGTTAATAGAAGTTAAATCATAAATAAATTCAATTTGTGATTTTATTTTTGAAAGCATTCTCACTTTACAGCATTTTAACACAAGTACCAGTGCTTTTCCCAGTACTGTAGCTTTGCAGGAAGGTTTCTTCAAGCGTCTCGGAGACGTTCCCGCAGTTCTTCTGGATTTAGTCTGTCTCAGTTTCTTCTGTTTCTTCATGTAATCACAGACGGACTCGATGATGGTGAGATCAGATCAGACCGGCTGTTGTCAGACTCCTTGTGCATACACAAATTCACAGTGAATCAATCAAAACTTTAGCTGGAAAATAACTTTATTAAAGAACCGCTATAAAGCCAAAACAATCTCTGTTACCTTAAATTATACGTTTATCTCTGTAAAGCTGCTTTGAAACAATCTACATTGTTAAAAGCGCTATATAAATGAAGATGACTTGACTTGACAAATCTCAACCCTAACCCTAACCCTCTTTGGGGTGGGGGGGTGGGGGGGGATTAACATGCCTAAGACTTTTGCACAGTACTGTATATATGACATCTGATCTATACATTACATCTATACATCACATCTGATCTATACATCACATCAGATCAATATATGACGTCTGATCTATATGACATCTGATATATATATATATGACATCTGATCTATGACATCTGATCTATATGACATCTGATATATATATATATATATATATATATATATATATATATATATATGACATCTGATCTATACATCACATCTGATCTATATATGACATCTGATCTATACATCACATCTGATCTATATATTACATCTGATCTATATATGACATCTGATCTATTCATCACATCTGATCTATACATCACATCTGATCTATATGACATCTGATATATATATATATATGACATCTGATTTATACATCACATCTGATCTATATATGACATCTGATCTATATATGACATCTGATCTATTCATCACATCTGATCTATATATGACATCTGATATATTCATCACATCTATTCATCACATCTGATCTATACATCACATCTGATCTATATATTACATCTGATCTATATGACATCTGATATATATATGACATCTGATCTATTCATCACATCTGATCTATATATGACATCTGATATATTCATCACATCTGATCTATATATGACATCTGGTATATTCATCACATCTATTCATCACATCTGATCTATACATCACATCTGATCTATATGACATCTGATATATATATATATATATATGACATCTGATTTATACATCACATCTGATCTATATATGACATCTGATCTATTCATCACATCTGATCTATATATGACATTGGATCTATGATATCTGATCTGATCTATGACATCTGATCTATATATGACATCTGATCTATACATCACATCTGATCTATATATGACATCTGATCTGATCTATGACATCTGATCTATATATGACATCTGATCTATATATGACATCTGATCTATACATCACATCTATACATCACATCTGATCTATATATGACATCTGATCTATGACATCTGATCTATATGACATCTGATATATATATATATATGACATCACATCTATACATCACATCTGATCTATATATGACATCTGATCTATGACATCTGATCTATATGACATCTGATATATATATATATATGACATCTGATCTATTCATCACATCTGATCTATATATGACATCTGATATATTCATCACATCTATACATCACATCTGATCTATATATGACATCTGATCTATATATACAGTATATGACATCTGATCTATACATCACATCTGATCTATATATGACATCTGATCTATATATGACATCTGATCTATTCATCACATCTGATCTATATATGACATTGGATCTATGACATCTGATCTGATCTATGACATCTGATCTATATATGACATCGGATCTATTCATCACATCTGATCTATTCATCACATCTGATCTATTAATTACGTCGTTCTGTTTAAATGTTTGATCTGTGGATGCACAATCTGATGTTATTTTCCTGATGTAATAATATACAATCTGATCCATTAATTCATATCTGATGATCCTCATCTGTTTTATACGTCTGATTTATTACACACATTTGCTCTATGATTTTCGGCTGAACTGCTCGGTTGTGTGTCTGGTCAGTTTTCTGCTTGTGCTTCAGTGATTGATTATTGATTGCTGTGTTTGGTCAGTGGCCCTGCCGACGGTCAGCACTCTGGAGCTGTATGACATCACTCACAGCACCATGCGTGTGCGCTGGCGAGAGGCAGAAGGGGCTTCTGGGTACATGATCCTGTACGCGCCTCTGACGGAGGGAGACCCCGCGGACGAGAAGGAGGTGGAATACACACACAAACACACTTTCACGTATAAACATCTCGTTTCCCAGAGAATGCATGAACCAATCGGAAGTAAACCTTCGATTCAGCAAAAGTGGCTTTGGATAAAAGCGTCATGAATGTAAATGTGTTTGTGTGTTCACAGGTTAAAGTGTCTGACTCTGTGACTCAGATTGAACTGGAAGGGTTAACTCCTGCTACCGAATACACAGTAACGGTTTACGCCATGTACGGCGAGGAGGCCAGCGACCCCATGACTGCGCAGGAGACCACGCGTGAGTACAGGCCCACACACACGCGGCAGAGCATCACACACACATCAGGTGTGCCGGCTAGAAGGAAGTGAACTGAGACTCGTAGACTATAACAGCTTAGATATATATATATTTTTGCTTAGATAGTTTTGAAGAAATTTTTATATTATTAATTTATAATTTTTTTATTTATATTTTTATTTGCTGTCGCAAAATATGTACGTTAGTGTGATAAACACGTGGAACCAGTTTGGTGATTGCTTCCGGCCGGAGCAGAATTGGCGTGACGGGGAGGTGATGCGGAGGTGACTCGGGTCATTTTAAACAGCAGGAACAACAGGAATAAAACTAGACCAGAAAAATGAGAAAGTGCAAATTCCAGCCGAAGAGGCTGGAAGACAAACAGGGCATGGTTGCAGCCGTTAGTGGTCTAAATAAAGAAGGATATTGCAGCGTTTGTAGAAAGGTATGTAAGTTGGGAATCATCGCCGTAAATCTCATATGCAGTCTGACCGCCACACATCGACTGTATAAGACAGACAGCAATAAACTGTGTGGTAACTTTCCCTCATCATCCTAACCCTAAACTCATCATCTCGACATCCGCTGTTAAAGCTCACTCTGCGTTTTTGTGCACATTTGTTGACATGCAATGTCTTGTCACGGCACTGTCTCTTTTGACTGACTTGAGTGGTATAATTGTTGATTGTCTGTGTACGTGGCTTAAAAAACAATTTTATATATATATATGTATAAGGGCTGTCAACATCATGCGATTCATTTTTGTTCAGTTTAACACGTTAAAATATTTAACACAAACCGCTGCATCTGTTAATTTTTGTCGTCCTTTGGGTAGCGTTACATTATATGATCCCGCTCTTATTCATGCAAATGCTTTTAAACGCGCTGCCTGTGAATGTCCTGTCTATGTGACACACACACACACACACACACACACAGTGCACCAGAAAACGGTTCTCTTTAGCGCTTGTCGAACAATAACACACAAAATGCCAAAATGTCATCAAAATGTTTTGTCGAGTATCCTCATAACATAAGAGCAGTCTTAAATTAGTGAAATAAAGTCTTACATTTATTATAGGTTTAACTTTAAGGCTTAATGTTACTTAAACGGATGAGTTATAAAAACATTCACCCCCTCACAGTCATCATGAAGGGCAAAATTAGCTTTATAGACCAAACCACTTTTTGCCAGGGGGGTAATTGAGCGCTCGATTTCCGTACCACCCCCGGGAGCCGCCATTGGCTAACAAGCCTTCACCTGCTGTTAGCATCCCATTGACTCCCATTCATTTTGGTGTCACTTTGACAGCGAATAACTTTACATCTGAGGTGTTTAAAGACTCCATTTGTCCATTGTTTATTTCTAAAGAAACACGACAATGTATAAAAGGCTCCATTACCTTGTATCTTACGTTATGGCCCCTTACGTTAAGCAGTTTTTGTAAAAGTAGGCTAACGATTGCATCATAACCACGCGACTCTCTGTCGCACAGTAGAGAATTACCGTATGGACAGGAGGAGAAGCTCGAGGGCGATCGGGGGGACGTGGAGGCAAAATGTCCGATAAAGTCTAGGGAGAAGTCCATAGAGAATCATAAAGTTGCTCCTGCTCCAGCTCATGGACAGCTCCTACTCACACTCTCCGTCTCTGCAAGATTCGGAAGGGAATGGTTCAGATTTCGCTCGGCACAGCTACTAGAAAACTTACAACTGTCAGGCAGGCTGCTCACGTCACATCCACGTCGTCAAGCTCAGTTTGAGTCTGCGCAGTACGCTCGGCAATCAGGAAATGAGGGCTTCTAATTTGCTTCACTTTTCTCCGTTGAAGTCTATGGGGTCTAATGGGGTCGCTGTGTCCAGTTTATATACTGTCTATGCTTTTTGCACCAGACTGTAAACATGTTTTCTCTGCTGTAAAGTTGGGTTAGTGGCCAGTGGATGAACTGCAGTTTAACATGCGGGTCTGTGGGGTTGAGTCTCCTCTGCAGCCGGCCTCTAGTGGCCAGTGGATGAACTGCAGTTTAACATGCGGGTCTATGGGATTGAGTCTCTTCTGCAGCCGGCCTCTAGTGGCCAGTGGATGAACTGCAGTTTAACATGCGGGTCTATGGGATTGAGTCTCCTCTGCAGCCGGCCTCTAGTGGCCAGTGGATGAACTGCAGTTTAACATGCGGGTCTATGGGATTGAGTCTCCTCTGCAGCCGGCCTCTAGTGGCCAGTGGATGAACTGCAGTTTAACATGCGGGTCTATGGCATTGAGTCTCCTCTGCAGCCGGCCTCTAGTGGCCAGTGGATGAACTGCAGTTTAACATGCGGGTCTATGGGATTGAGTCTCTTCTGCAGCCGGCCTCTAGTGGCCAGTGGATGAACTGCAGTTTAACATGCGGGTCTGTGGGGTTGAGTCTCCTCTGCAGCCGGCCTCTAGTGGCCAGTGGATGAACTGCAGTTTAACATGCGGGTCTATGGGATTGAGTCTCTTCTGCAGCCGGCCTCTAGTGGCCAGTGGATGAACTGCAGTTTAACATGCG
>CM040802.1:39173650-39186150 GCA_022829025.1 Squalius cephalus | reverse complement strand
GTTCATCAGGATCAGCCTTTCTCTGAAAACACACAACTTCTGATCGTAAATGACTGTATGAAATGTGTTTTCATGCTTCTTTGTCTCTAATTGTGTTTGAAGTTGCCAGAACAACAACAGTTACCACGACGACCGTCAGAACGACTACAGCCGGTAAAATCTCTCATGTGTTTCCGTCATCAGGGGTTTTCCTGCGTCAGAAACACTTACACATGTGAAGATGGTTGATCACATAATTTACAATATCTCAAATGTGTCTTTTGTCTTTGATTAGTGATTAGTTAGTTGGTTGTAGTTAGTTAGTTGGTTGGTTGTTGATTAGTTAATTAGTTTGTTTGGTTAGTTGTTTGTTTGGTTAGTTAGTTAGTTGTTTGTTTAGTTAGTTGGTTGTTTGGTTAGTTGGTTGTTTGGTTAGTTAGTTAGTTAGTTAGTTAGTTAGTTGGTTGTTTGATTAGTTGGTTGGTTGGTTGATTGATTAGTTAGTTGTTTGATTAGTTAATTAGTTTGTTTGGTTAGTAGTTTTGATTAGTTAGTTAGTTGATTGGTTGTTGATTAGTTAATTAGTTTGTTTGGTTAGTTAGTTGGTTGTTTAGTTAGTTGGTTGTTTGTTTAGTTATTTGGTTGTTTGTTTGGTTAGTTGGTTGGTTGGTTGATTAGTTAGTTAGCTAGTTAGTTGGTGTCGTGGATTTTTCCCTAAACCTAACTATCTGGGGCGTCTGCACTCGACACCTGCCTTAATATCCGGGGCGTCTGCACTCAACACCTGCCTTAATATCCGGGGCGTCTACACTCGACACCTGGCTTAATATCCCTGGCGTCTACACTCGACACCAATACCTTAACTCTCTGGCTCTGGCGTCTTCAGTCGACAACTGGCCAAGTTTCTAACTAACTTGCTTCCCTAAACTAGCTTCCTGCGCAGGAATAAATTGACAAACAGACCTGCAAATGTCCTTTAAATGCTTTAATCACGGCCAGGAGATCTTCCCGAGCAGTTCTCAGGGAATCTCTCCCAAGAAGCAAGGCCGGAGGATCTCAGACAAATTCCATTGAGAATCCCACCGAAAAACACATATACAACAGTTTTTATAGTAAAGAGGTATGACTTAAATTTCATACTGCATTACATAATTTCCCCACTATTTGATTGGTTCTTCATATGCAAACCCCTCTGTTACTAGGTAAAGCAAACTCTGATCTTGTGATTACTTATCACAAGGTTTTAATGATGACTTAATTTGTTCTAACAGACTGTCTAGTTTCACTTCTCCTTTTTGTTATTAATATACATAGACACATACTGTCACAAGTCACAAGTTTTTCCCCAAAGAGTTTGGACACATTAAAAGCATATGAATGTTGTTCCTGCAAGAAAAACAAATGTTAGTTGATTAATTAACGTTGATCAATTCAAATTCATTCACATTCCCCTCTCTGGTCGTAATCATACTCAACGACCAAATAAAATATGAATCTGGATTTTTAATTACTCTAATGAATTATTCCATACCTGCATGATTTACCTGCAAACTAATTTACCTTTCCCAAATCATCCCATTATAAGTCAGTGACTATAATACCACCTGATATCTCTAATCCTACCATGTTCCATCTTTTACTCTATAATACCTGTCAAATATTCCTTCAATCAGCATCCTAAGTTGCAATTAAAATACCACCTGTTTACAACGTTACTACATACACATACCATCTTCCACATACACATACCATCTTCTCCATCTCCGTTATCTTCTTCCCAACATTCTATCTTCAATCAATCTAATTCTATTTTCAGTAAAAACTAAACATACCATAGTACATTGCCTTTTAACTTTGATAGACCTTGAGTCAAGTTTAATTATCATCTTTCTCTGGATTTTGAATCGCATTGATCTATTAGGCCTTTAACAGGCTGATACTGCTGATTAACCATTTTTCTTAGCTTTTAATTCAAGCAGGTGATTGTTTTACTTAGTAAGATCTATTTAAGGATCTGTGTAATAAAATCTAACCAAAAAGTTCTAAAATCTTTTCATTTTTATCCTTAACGCAAATATCAATAATTGTATTATTTTGTTTCAAAACAATGTCATTATTTTTAAAATTAACTCAAGCTCTTGCCATGATAATAGCTTTAGCTGCTGATGTGCCATTTAATCTTTAATTACCTATCTTCCTACCATCCTATTTTTCCCAGAATTAACTGATGGACATAACATGTCCTGCCTCTATTTGTTGGCAATGCGGAATAGTTCAAAATGGATCCATTGATCCAGATCATTAAATCTGTAACTTCATTCTGAATTAAGAAAGCTTTTTATAATTTTGCTTTATGAGCAAATATTCTATTTCACTGAAATGTCTAAACTGATTAGATTCATTTTAGTTTAAATTTAACATGTTTGAGTTACATTTCTCTTGGTCTTGGTTTTAACTTTGTGCCCCCTACATATATATATATTTTAACACGTTGAAGACCTTTCTCAACAAAACAAATCCATATTTCATTTCTGGAAGCCGGGCTAAATAAGCAAGCACTGTTACTGTATTCCTAGATAGACTAGACCCGCAGTCACCTCTCAGATATCAGATACAGACATTAGACAATACATGAAAGGAACATTTCAATAATCACACTGGTAACTTCTCTAACTAATAATAATAATCCAGAAATTAAATATGTTTCCCAAAATCAATCTCCTTTTGAAAGTTTTTCTTTTGCTATTTTAGTAAATGGAAACACCTAAAAAATATTTAATTTAGTCATTAATTAATCGCTATAGAAGTTTATCCAATTATCTATTCGGACCTAGTCCGGCAAAGTAACTTATCCTCTCTTAATAGAGAACAACTATTGCCACTATTAATTCTTTTTAGCATCTATGATATCTGAATTAGGGTTCTAAAACCCTCAAGTTTCTTCAAAAATAGTCCCTAGATTATTTATTATTTTTACAGTAATGTACCCATTTAGAGTCCCTATACTCTACAGAAATAAGAGATTTTCCTCTTTCCAATTTACATATACCTGAAATATTTTCAAATTCATCAGTAATTGTTCAAATCATGAGATCTAAATACTCAGTACAGTACAGTTCGATTGAACAAAATACAACATCAATAAACATCACACAAAATTAATTATCATGCTAAACTTAAACCATTAGTTGGTCCACATCTTCCTCCAGATGTGTTGATCATCTCGTTGCCCCATGGACGTCTGAATCTTTCCATCTTCACCTTGATAACTCTTTGCGAATTGTCGCAAGGTCTTTCCACCGTCGGTAGAGGAGGCCAGTTACTAGCACTGCCTGTTTTCATCTACTTGACGCCGTGCGTTGTCGTTGGTGTTGACGTTGGCGTTGGCGTTGGTGTGTGTGGTTGCTGAGGGCTGGTTGGTGTAGTTTAAGTCGAGATGCTTGGACGGAGGTGTCACCGCACCCCAGATGGGACCTTGTTTGTGGAGTGAACCACAAGAACAACCTGTGAATGGAGACCTTAAGTATTTTTGTTAATTACAACATAATTTATCATGTCGCCAGACTCATCTGCTTGTCTGGCCGGTCGTCCTTTTTTGATGAGACCTGTAAAACTTCATGTTAAACAGTAACAAAACAATATTTCATACATTTGGAACAGAATCAGTTCTGTTCGATGAGATCCATCATGACATCCTGTAAAAAGTAAAAAGTTAAATATGGGGTGGACAGGGCAAGCTTGCTTGCTCTCTGTCTTCCCAAAGTTATACGCTGCGCAGGTGTGGCATTGTTTATTTCTGCCATAACAATAAACCCAGACCAGGATAGTTAGTCAAAATCATCCATGGTCGTTGTTTTGTTGGGCATATTTTAACCTGTGTATCGTATTTTATAAATTTAGATACAGCTGTTTTGATTGACATAATTTATTTGTCTTTGTGTTCCTCAGAACACCATCTTTCACACACTCACACACACCCCTCTCTGGCCAGAGATTCATACATTCTTGTCTGCCATAGCAGTTTATGAACTGAATGGGGAACATATATTAGGAGTGGAATACCACTAAATCTGAACGGTAACAAAGTTCGCCGACGACAGAAACTACTGAACGTAGACACACTGTGGCATTCCCCTTGCAACAGTGTCTGAACGTTAGGATATCAACTTTCAATTGTCCGATGCAGTCGCCATGTGATTGGGTTTACACAGTGGACGTAAACCTAGCTTTTCAAAAATCAAATAGATTAAACACTTTTAATAATAATCATATAGATCTACAATTGCAGTTGAGAGAATCCATTTTTAATTTCTCAAATGCAATTTGTCATTCTTTGCACAATTTCAATTTTTTTTTTTTCAGCTTTTTGTTGTTGCTCATAAGCTATTTAAAAGAAGATTTGGAAATCTTCACACAATCTTTGATCCATGGACAAAAAGAAAATAACATTTCTATCTCGTACCCCTGATGATGACAGCATGTGATTTCAAAAGTTTAGAATTAGAAAACATTGTTTCTATTGAATCTAGAAAATTACCTTTAAATGAAATGGAGTGACCAATATTTTTACTTTTCTAGTCATAATTTCTCTTTAGACGCCTTGTGGCCTATATTGTATTTTTCTTTTCCATAGAATTCTACATTATCAATAACCTATTAATGCTTTTACATAACTCTTACTGCCATATCCAGCCTCAAATGTTAACTTCCGCTATTGAACTTCCTGCAGAAGGGCTGTTACTGGCTGGTACCTACTGAAAGCAGATTCAAAGAGTTAGTTTAAACAGAGAAGAATATGAAGAATTATGAAGAATTGCTGAAACCAGTGGATAGTCAAAAACAATCAAGTTAATAATAACTAAATTTGAAACGGTCTCTGTAGTGATCATTGGAAATGCAGCACCTAGCCCACAAGGCTGATTGTCTTTCTGTGTGGATTGTCATTCAGTTGAACTTCAGGCTGATACATTGGATCGTCAGGCTGTGATGGCTCTCTCATCGGTCTGACTTTTGCATCTCCTGCCACAAAATTTCATAATGCATGGCAAAATTGTCTTTAGGAAAAGTCTCAAGTGAACTGTCACCTTTGCACTGTCTCAGTCTCCCCATGCTGACCCCTCTCAGAAGTCTCAACTTCCTCTTTCAGGAGGGTGGCTGCAGGCCCCACTTCCTCTTTTATTTTTCTGCAGTCATCCCACTTTTCAAGGTAGCTGTCTGAAATCTTGAACACTCTGAGAACCGCAAAAATAAAATTAAACAGCTTAACTTCCAAAAGTCTCTTCTGGTTTACAACACAGCAATTCTTCAATTTATTAAAAAGCTTAGTCCTTCATTGCGAAAAAAAGCAAGCACTTCTTCTTTGCAAAGATGCAGGAAAAAGCAGGAAAACTCCTCTAACTATAACGCAGTGTATAATGTAAATTAAAAGAATTCTTTGTCTTTTCTTTTTTACAAGAAACCAAAATAAAATGACTGTAAGATGTCAGTTATGTGCTTGTTCAAATCACAATTTCTATTTAAAGTTGGTCACCCAATCTCATTCTCATACTATGCACAATGCACAAAAATTATCTTAGTTAACCATAAACCATTGACTCTCAGGTTCTCCGCAATGGATCAGTTTTTTCACACTGTCTCCCACAAGGGATAACGGGATACAAATTCTTGGCACCTTCATATAGAAAGTATAATATTTAAACACGTGCATTTAATATCTTATTATTTATTCACTCACTTTAAGAGCCCCTATGCTTGGTTTTATATATCTTATCTACTTTAATAAATCTAAGTCTAACTCATAAAAGTTCCTTCATTACTCAAAATTTCCTAATTATCACAGAATGCATATTCCTATTATTTTGACTTATAATTTTAACAATTTCTTCATTTTTTTAAATTGATTTCAAAATGTAAAAATTCATAAATCTCAGGATAACAATATTCTATTTATCTTGTTTCCACATTTCTTTCTTTATCTTTATCTTTCTTTATTAACCTTTCTTTAATTCAATCAAAATCAAAATCTTTTTCAAACAAAATTTCAAACAAAAAGCAAGTTCCATTACTACAGCATCTCAGGGTATTTTCCCCTCCTGGATCTGGTTTCCAGCATGACAAGTTGCTATTTGCAGAACAAAGTTTCATTAAGAGCTTTCTAGGCGCACTCTCAAAAACAACAAATAAAATACTCAACATATACTAATTTGGTTGAATTTAACCATAATCATTCATTGCCCTTAATAGACAAGGTAAAAA
Organism: Squalius cephalus; assembly: GCA_022829025.1. Taxonomy (NCBI): domain Eukaryota; kingdom Metazoa; phylum Chordata; class Actinopteri; order Cypriniformes; family Leuciscidae; genus Squalius; species Squalius cephalus. Next base: position 39,179,916 of record CM040802.1, on the reverse strand, counting down.
CATATCTTTTTTAATCACTTAAATCTTTTAGATGTGATTACCAGTTTTCTTCAAAATTTTACTTAACAGAAAAGCCAATTTTTAATTAAACATTTTAATTAATTTAGAAGCATTTTAAAGGAAAAATGTCAAGTCTGTCGTCCTACCTTAATACTTTAGGTCCTTTTAGCCCGACTGGAATGGTCCCTCTGTCGAACAGGGTTCTGCAGTCTGGCAGAGTGAAGACAACGTGGTTCCTCGCTCCCTTCCATCCGACAGAGGGAGAATTCCGAGGACTCCTGGCTGGCTCGCCAAAATGTCGTGGATTTTTCCCTAAACCTAACTATCTGGGGCGTCTGCACTCGACACCTGCCTTAATATCCGGGGCGTCTGCACTCGACACCTGCCTTAATATCCGGGGCGTCTACACTCGACACCTGGCTTAATATCCCTGGCGTCTACACTCGACACCAATACCTTAACTCTCTGGCTCTGGCGTCTTCAGTCGACAACTGGCCAAGTTTCTAACTAACTTGCTTCCCTAAACTAGCTTCCTGCGCAGGAATAAATTGACAAACAGACCTGCAAATGTCCTTTAAATGCTTTAATCACGGCCAGGAGATCTTCCCGAGCAGTTCTCAGGGAATCTCTCCCAAGAAGCAAGGCCGGAGGATCTCAGACAAATTCCATTGAGAATCCCACCGAAAAACACATATACAACAGTTTTTATAGTAAAGAGGTATGACTTAAATTTCATACTGCATTACATAATTTCCCCACTATTTGATTGGTTCTTCATATGCAAACCCCTCTGTTACTAGGTAAAGCAAACTCTGATCTTGTGATTACTTATCACAAGGTTTTAATGATGACTTAATTTGTTCTAACAGACTGTCTAGTTTCACTTCTCCTTTTTGTTATTAATATACATAGACACATACTGTCACAAGTCACAAGTTTTTCCCCAAAGAGTTTGGACACATTAAAAGCATATGAATGTTGTTCCTGCAAGAAAAACAAATGTTAGTTGATTAATTAACGTTGATCAATTCAAATTCATTCACATTCCCCTCTCTGGTCGTAATCATACTCAACGACCAAATAAAATATGAATCTGGATTTTTAATTACTCTAATGAATTATTCCATACCTGCATGATTTACCTGCAAACTAATTTACCTTTCCCAAATCATCCCATTATAAGTCAGTGACTATAATACCACCTGATATCTCTAATCCTACCATGTTCCATCTTTTACTCTATAATACCTGTCAAATATTCCTTCAATCAGCATCCTAAGTTGCAATTAAAATACCACCTGTTTACAACGTTACTACATACACATACCATCTTCCACATACACATACCATCTTCTCCATCTCTGTTATCTTCTTCCCAACATTCTATCTTCAATCAATCTAATTCTATTTTCAGTAAAAACTAAACATACCATAGTACATTGCCTTTTAACTTTGATAGACCTTGAGTCAAGTTTAATTATCATCTTTCTCTGGATTTTGAATCGCATTGATCTATTAGGCCTTTAACAGGCTGATACTGCTGATTAACCATTTTTCTTAGCTTTTAATTCAAGCAGGTGATTGTTTTACTTTACATTTACATTTATTCATTTAGCTGACGCTTTTATCCAAAGCGACTTACAATTGCTATATATGTCAGAGGTCGCACGCCTCTGGAGCAACTAGGGGTTAAGTGTCTTGCTCAGGGACACATTGGTGTCGCACAGTGGATTCGAACCCGGGTCTCTCACACCAAAGGCATGTGTCTTATCCACTGCGCCACACCACCCCACTTAGTAAGATCTATTTAAGGATCTGTGTAATAAAATCTAACCAAAAAGTTCTAAAATCTTTTCATTTTTATCCTTAACGCAAATATCAATAATTGTATTATTTTGTTTCAAAACAATGTCATTATTTTTAAAATTAACTCAAGCTCTTGCCATGATAATAGCTTTAGCTGCTGATGTGCCATTTAATCTTTAATTACCTATCTTCCTACCATCCTATTTTTCCCAGAATTAACTGATGGACATAACATGTCCTGCCTCTATTTGTTGGCAATGCGGAATAGTTCAAAATGGATCCATTGATCCAGATCATTAAATCTGTAACTTCATTCTGAATTAAGAAAGCTTTTTATAATTTTGCTTTATGAGCAAATATTCTATTTCACTGAAATGTCTAAACTGATTAGATTCATTTTAGTTTAAATTTAACATGTTTGAGTTACATTTCTCTTGGTCTTGGTTTTAACTTTGTGCCCCCTACATATATATATATTTTAACACGTTGAAGACCTTTCTCAACAAAACAAATCCATATTTCATTTCTGGAAGCCGGGCTAAATAAGCAAGCACTGTTACTGTATTCCTAGATAGACTAGACCCGCAGTCACCTCTCAGATATCAGATACAGACATTAGACAATACATGAAAGGAACATTTCAATAATCACACTGGTAACTTCTCTAACTAATAATAATAATCCAGAAATTAAATATGTTTCCCAAAATCAATCTCCTTTTGAAAGTTTTTCTTTTGCTATTTTAGTAAATGGAAACACCTAAAAAATATTTAATTTAGTCATTAATTAATCGCTATAGAAGTTTATCCAATTATCTATTCGGACCTAGTCCGGCAAAGTAACTTATCCTCTCTTAATAGAGAACAACTATTGCCACTATTAATTCTTTTTAGCATCTATGATATCTGAATTAGGGTTCTAAAACCCTCAAGTTTCTTCAAAAATAGTCCCTAGATTATTTATTATTTTTACAGTAATGTACCCATTTAGAGTCCCTATACTCTACAGAAATAAGAGATTTTCCTCTTTCCAATTTACATATACCTGAAATATTTTCAAATTCATCAGTAATTGTTCAAATCATGAGATCTAAATACTCAGTACAGTACAGTTCGATTGAACAAAATACAACATCAATAAACATCACACAAAATTAATTATCATGCTAAACTTAAACCATTAGTTGGTCCACATCTTCCTCCAGATGTGTTGATCATCTCGTTGCCCCATGGACGTCTGAATCTTTCCATCTTCACCTTGATAACTCTTTGCGAATTGTCGCAAGGTCTTTCCACCGTCGGTAGAGGAGGCCAGTTACTAGCACTGCCTGTTTTCATCTACTTGACGCCGTGCGTTGTCGTTGGTGTTGACGTTGGCGTTGGCGTTGGTGTGTGTGGTTGCTGAGGGCTGGTTGGTGTAGTTTAAGTCGAGATGCTTGGACGGAGGTGTCACCGCACCCCAGATGGGACCTTGTTTGTGGAGTGAACCACAAGAACAACCTGTGAATGGAGACCTTAAGTATTTTTGTTAATTACAACATAATTTATCATGTCGCCAGACTCATCTGCTTGTCTGGCCGGTCGTCCTTTTTTGATGAGACCTGTAAAACTTCATGTTAAACAGTAACAAAACAATATTTCATACATTTGGAACAGAATCAGTTCTGTTCGATGAGATCCATCATGACATCCTGTAAAAAGTAAAAAGTTAAATATGGGGTGGACAGGGCAAGCTTGCTTGCTCTCTGTCTTCCCAAAGTTATACGCTGCGCAGGTGTGGCATTGTTTATTTCTGCCATAACAATAAACCCAGACCAGGATAGTTAGTCAAAATCATCCATGGTCGTTGTTTTGTTGGGCATATTTTAACCTGTGTATCGTATTTTATAAATTTAGATACAGCTGTTTTGATTGACATAATTTATTTGTCTTTGTGTTCCTCAGAACACCATCTTTCACACACTCACACACACCCCTCTCTGGCCAGAGATTCATACATTCTTGTCTGCCATAGCAGTTTATGAACTGAATGGGGAACATATATTAGGAGTGGAATACCACTAAATCTGAACGGTAACAAAGTTCGCCGACGACAGAAACTACTGAACGTAGACACACTGTGGCATTCCCCTTGCAACAGTGTCTGAACGTTAGGATATCAACTTTCAATTGTCCGATGCAGTCGCCATGTGATTGGGTTTACACAGTGGACGTAAACCTAGCTTTTCAAAAATCAAATAGATTAAACACTTTTAATAATAATCATATAGATCTACAATTGCAGTTGAGAGAATCCATTTTTAATTTCTCAAATGCAATTTGTCATTCTTTGCACAATTTCAATTTTTTTTTTTTCAGCTTTTTGTTGTTGCTCATAAGCTATTTAAAAGAAGATTTGGAAATCTTCACACAATCTTTGATCCATGGACAAAAAGAAAATAACATTTCTATCTCGTACCCCTGATGATGACAGCATGTGATTTCAAAAGTTTAGAATTAGAAAACATTGTTTCTATTGAATCTAGAAAATTACCTTTAAATGAAATGGAGTGACCAATATTTTTACTTTTCTAGTCATAATTTCTCTTTAGACGCCTTGTGGCCTATATTGTATTTTTCTTTTCCATAGAATTCTACATTATCAATAACCTATTAATGCTTTTACATAACTCTTACTGCCATATCCAGCCTCAAATGTTAACTTCCGCTATTGAACTTCCTGCAGAAGGGCTGTTACTGGCTGGTACCTACTGAAAGCAGATTCAAAGAGTTAGTTTAAACAGAGAAGAATATGAAGAATTATGAAGAATTGCTGAAACCAGTGGATAGTCAAAAACAATCAAGTTAATAATAACTAAATTTGAAACGGTCTCTGTAGTGATCATTGGAAATGCAGCACCTAGCCCACAAGGCTGATTGTCTTTCTGTGTGGATTGTCATTCAGTTGAACTTCAGGCTGATACATTGGATCGTCAGGCTGTGATGGCTCTCTCATCGGTCTGACTTTTGCATCTCCTGCCACAAAATTTCATAATGCATGGCAAAATTGTCTTTAGGAAAAGTCTCAAGTGAACTGTCACCTTTGCACTGTCTCAGTCTCCCCATGCTGACCCCTCTCAGAAGTCTCAACTTCCTCTTTCAGGAGGGTGGCTGCAGGCCCCACTTCCTCTTTTATTTTTCTGCAGTCATCCCACTTTTCAAGGTAGCTGTCTGAAATCTTGAACACTCAGAGAACCGCAAAAATAAAATTAAACAGCTTAACTTCCAAAAGTCTCTTCTGGTTTACAACACAGCAATTCTTCAATTTATTAAAAAGCTTAGTCCTTCATTGCGAAAAAAAGCAAGCACTTCTTCTTTGCAAAGATGCAGGAAAAAGCAGGAAAACTCCTCTAACTATAACGCAGTGTATAATGTAAATTAAAAGAATTCTTTGTCTTTTCTTTTTTACAAGAAACCAAAATAAAATGACTGTAAGATGTCAGTTATGTGCTTGTTCAAATCACAATTTCTATTTAAAGTTGGTCACCCAATCTCATTCTCATACTATGCACAATGCACAAAAATTATCTTAGTTAACCATAAACCATTGACTCTCAGGTTCTCCGCAATGGATCAGTTTTTTCACACTGTCTCCCACAAGGGATAACGGGATACAAATTCTTGGCACCTTCATATAGAAAGTATAATATTTAAACACGTGCATTTAATATCTTATTATTTATTCACTCACTTTAAGAGCCCCTATGCTTGGTTTTATATATCTTATCTACTTTAATAAATCTAAGTCTAACTCATAAAAGTTCCTTCATTACTCAAAATTTCCTAATTATCACAGAATGCATATTCCTATTATTTTGACTTATAATTTTAACAATTTCTTCATTTTTTTTAATTGATTTCAAAATGTAAAAATTCATAAATCTCAGGATAACAATATTCTATTTATCTTGTTTCCACATTTCTTTCTTTATCTTTATCTTTCTTTATTAACCTTTCTTTAATTCAATCAAAATCAAAATCTTTTTCAAACAAAATTTCAAACAAAAAGCAAGTTCCATTACTACAGCATCTCAGGGTATTTTCCCCTCCTGGATCTGGTTTCCAGCATGACAAGTTGCTATTTGCAGAACAAAGTTTCATTAAGAGCTTTCTAGGCGCACTCTCAAAAACAACAAATAAAATACTCAACATATACTAATTTGGTTGAATTTAACCATAATCATTCATTGCCCTTAATAGACAAGGTAAAAACATATCTTTTTTAATCACTTAAATCTTTTAGATGTGATTACCAGTTTTCTTCAAAATTTTACTTAACAGAAAAGCCAATTTTTAATTAAACATTTTAATTAATTTAGAAGCATTTTAAAGGAAAAATGTCAAGTCTGTCGTCCTACCTTAATACTTTAGGTCCTTTTAGCCCGACTGGAATGGTCCCTCTGTCGAACAGGGTTCTGCAGT
>CM040802.1:39143650-39163650 GCA_022829025.1 Squalius cephalus | reverse complement strand
TCTTTGGCCGATCGCAGGCTTCTGGTAGACGTCGCTCACAGACCGATCGCAGGCTTCTGGTAGACGTCGCTCGTTGGCCGATCGCAGGCTTCTGGTAGACGTCGCTCGTTGACCGATCGCAGGCTTCTGGTAGACGTCGCTCGTTGGCCGATCGCAGGCTTCTGGTAGACGTCGCTCGTTGACCGATCGCAGGCTTCTGGTAGACGTCGTTCGTTGACCGATCGTAGGCTTCTGGTAGACGTCGCTCGTTGGCCGATCGTAGGCTTCTGGTAGACGTCGCTCGTTGACCGATCGCAGGCTTCTGGTAGACGTCGCTCGCTGACCGATCGCAGGCTTCTGGTAGACGTCGCTCGTTGACCGATCGCAGGCTTCTGGTAGACGTCGCTCGTTGACCGATCGCAGGCTTCTGGTAGACGTCGCTCGTTGGCCGATCGCAGGCTTCTGGTAGACGTCGCTCGTTGGCCGATCGCAGGCTTCTGGTAGACGTCGCTCGTTGGCCGATCGCAGGCTTCTGGTAGACGTCGCTCGTTGGCCGATCGCAGGCTTCTGGTAGACGTCGCTCGTTGGCCGATCGCAGGCTTCTGGTAGACGTCGCTCGTTGGCCGATCGCAGGCTTCTGGTAGACGTCGCTCGCTGGCCGATCGCAGGCTTCTGGTAGAAGACGTCGCTCGCTGACCGATCGCAGGCTTCTGGTAGACGTCGCTCGTTGACCGATCGCAGGCTTCTGGTAGACGTCGCTCGTTGGCCGATCGCAGGCTTCTGGTAGACGTCGCTCGCTGGCCGATCGCAGGCTTCTGGTATACGTCGCTCTTTGGCCGATCGCAGGCTTCTGGTAGACGTCGCTCACAGACCGATCGCAGGCTTCTGGTAGACGTCGCTCGTTGGCCGATCGCAGGCTTCTGGTAGACGTCGCTCGTTGACCGATCGCAGGCTTCTGGTAGACGTCGCTCGTTGGCCGATCGCAGGCTTCTGGTAGACGTCGCTCGTTGACCGATCGCAGGCTTCTGGTAGACGTCGTTCGTTGACCGATCGTAGGCTTCTGGTAGACGTCGCTCGTTGGCCGATCGTAGGCTTCTGGTAGACGTCGCTCGTTGACCGATCGCAGGCTTCTGGTAGACGTCGCTCGCTGACCGATCGCAGGCTTCTGGTAGACGTCGCTCGTTGACCGATCGCAGACTTCTGGTAGACGTCGCTCGTTGACCGATCGCAGGCTTCTGGTAGACGTCGCTCGTTGGCCGATCGCAGGCTTCTGGTAGACGTCGCTCGTTGGCCGATCGCAGGCTTCTGGTAGACGTCGCTCGTTGGCCGATCGCAGGCTTCTGGTAGACGTCGCTCGTTGACCGATCGCAGGCTTCTGGTAGACGTCGCTCGTTGGCCGATCGCAGGCTTCTGGTAGACGTCGCTCGCTGACCGATCGCAGGCTTCTGGTAGACGTCGCTCGCTGACCGATCGTAGGCTTCTGGTAGACGTCGCTCGTTGGCCGATCGCAGGCTTCTGGTAGACGTCGCTCGTTGGCCGATCGCAGGCTTCTGGTAGACGTCGCTCGCTGGCCGATCGCAGGCTTCTGGTAGAAGACGTCGCTCGCTGACCGATCGCAGGCTTCTGGTAGACGTCGCTCGTTGACCGATCGCAGGCTTCTGGTAGACGTCGCTCGTTGGCCGATCGCAGGCTTCTGGTAGACGTCGCTCGCTGGCCGATCGCAGGCTTCTGGTATACGTCGCTCTTTGGCCGATCGCAGGCTTCTGGTAGACGTCGCTCGCTGACCGATCGTAGGCTTCTGGTAGACGTCGCTCTTTGGCCGATCGCAGGCTTCTGGTAGACGTCGTTCGCTGACCGATCGCAGGCTTCTGGTAGACGTCGCTCGTTGGCCGATCGCAGGCTTCTGGTAGACGTCGCTCGTTGACCGATCGTAGGCTTCTGGTAGACGTCGCTCGTTGGCCGATCGCAGGCTTCTGGTAGACGTCGCTCGTTGACCGATCGCAGGCTTCTGGTAGACGTCGCTCGTTGACCGATCGCAGGCTTCTGGTAGACGTCGTTCGTTGACCGATCGTAGGCTTCTGGTAGACGTCGCTCGTTGACCGATCGCAGGCTTCTGGTAGACGTCGCTCGTTGACCGATCGCAGGCTTCTGGTAGACGTCGCTCGTTGACCGATCGCAGGCTTCTGGTAGACGTCGCTCGTTGACCGATCGCAGGCTTCTGGTAGACGTCGTTCGTTGACCGATCGTAGGCTTCTGGTAGACGTCGCTCGTTGACCGATCGCAGGCTTCTGGTAGACGTCGCTCGCTGACCGATCGCAGGCTTCTGGTAGACGTCGCTCGTTGACCGATCGCAGGCTTCTGGTAGACGTCGCTCGTTGGCCGATCGCAGGCTTCTGGTAGACGTCGCTCGCTGGCCGATCGCAGGCTTCTGGTAGAAGACGTCGCTCGCTGACCGATCGCAGGCTTCTGGTAGACGTCGCTCGTTGACCGATCGCAGGCTTCTGGTAGACGTCGCTCGCTGACCGATCGCAGGCTTCTGGTAGACGTCGCTCGTTGACCGATCGCAGGCTTCTGGTAGACGTCGCTCGTTGGCCGATCGCAGGCTTCTGGTAGACGTCGCTCGCTGGCCGATCGCAGGCTTCTGGTAGAAGACGTCGCTCGCTGACCGATCGCAGGCTTCTGGTAGACGTCGCTCGTTGACCGATCGCAGGCTTCTGGTAGACGTCGCTCGTTGGCCGATCGCAGGCTTCTGGTAGACGTCGCTCGTTGACCGATCGCAGGCTTCTGGTAGACGTCGCTCGTTGGCCGATCGCAGGCTTCTGGTAGACGTCGCTCGCTGGCCGATCGCAGGCTTCTGGTAGACGTCGCTCGTTGGCCGATCGCAGGCTTCTGGTAGACGTCGCTCGCTGGCCGATCGCAGACTTCTGGTAGACGTCGCTCGCTGACCGATCGCAGGCTTCTGGTAGAAGACGTCGCTCGCTGACCGATCGCAGGCTTCTGGTAGACGTCGCTCGTTGACCGATCGCAGGCTTCTGGTAGACGTCGCTCGTTGGCCGATCGCAGGCTTCTGGTAGACGTCGCTCGCTGGCCGATCGCAGGCTTCTGGTATACGTCGCTCTTTGGCCGATCGCAGGCTTCTGGTAGACGTCGCTCGCTGACCGATCGTAGGCTTCTGGTAGACGTCGCTCGCTGACCGATCGCAGGCTTCTGGTAGACGTCGCTCGTTGACCGATCGCAGGCTTCTGGTAGACGTCGCTCGTTGGCCGATCGTAGGCTTCTGGTAGACGTCGCTCGTTGACCGATCGCAGGCTTCTGGTAGACGTCGCTCGTTGACCGATCGCAGGCTTCTGGTAGACGTCGCTCGTTGGCCGATCGCAGGCTTCTGGTAGACGTCGCTCGTTGGCCGATCGTAGGCTTCTGGTAGACGTCGCTCGTTGGCCGATCGCAGGCTTCTGGTAGACGTCGCTCGTTGACCGATCGCAGGCTTCTGGTAGACGTCGCTCGTTGGCCGATCGCAGGCTTCTGGTAGACGTCGCTCGTTGGCCGATCGTAGGCTTCTGGTAGACGTCGCTCGCTGACCGATCGTAGGCTTCTGGTAGACGTCGCTCGCTGACCGATCGCAGGCTTCTGGTAGACGTCGCTCGTTGACCGATCGCAGGCTTCTGGTAGACGTCGCTCGTTGGCCGATCGTAGGCTTCTGGTAGACGTCGCTCGTTGGCCGATCGCAGGCTTCTGGTAGACGTCGTTCGCTGACCGATCGCAGGCTTCTGGTAGACGTCGCTCGTTGGCCGATCGCAGGCTTCTGGTAGACGTCGCTCGTTGACCGATCGCAGGCTTCTGGTAGACGTCGCTCGTTGGCCGATCGCAGGCTTCTGGTAGACTTCGCTCGTTGACCGATCGCAGGCTTCTGGTAGACGTCGCTCGTTGACCGATCGCAGGCTTCTGGTAGACGTCGCTCGTTGACCGATCGCAGGCTTCTGGTAGACGTCGCTCGTTGACCGATCGCAGGCTTCTGGTAGACGTCGCTCGTTGACCGATCGCAGGCTTCTGGTAGACGTCGTTCGTTGACCGATCGTAGGCTTCTGGTAGACGTCGCTCGTTGACCGATCGCAGGCTTCTGGTAGACGTCGCTCGTTGGCCGATCGCAGGCTTCTGGTAGACGTCGCTCGTTGGCCGATCGCAGGCTTCTGGTAGACGTCGCTCGTTGACCGATCGCAGGCTTCTGGTAGACGTCGCTCGTTGGCCGATCGCAGGCTTCTGGTAGACGTCGCTCGCTGGCCGATCGCAGGCTTCTGGTAGAAGACGTCGCTCGCTGACCGATCGCAGGCTTCTGGTAGACGTCGCTCGTTGACCGATCGCAGGCTTCTGGTAGACGTCGCTCGCTGACCGATCGCAGGCTTCTGGTAGACGTCGCTCGTTGACCGATCGCAGGCTTCTGGTAGACGTCGCTCGTTGACCGATCGCAGGCTTCTGGTAGACGTCGCTCGTTGGCCGATCGCAGGCTTCTGGTAGACGTCGCTCGCTGGCCGATCGCAGGCTTCTGGTAGAAGACGTCGCTCGCTGACCGATCGCAGGCTTCTGGTAGACGTCGCTCGTTGACCGATCGCAGGCTTCTGGTAGACGTCGCTCGTTGGCCGATCGCAGGCTTCTGGTAGACGTCGCTCGTTGGCCGATCGCAGGCTTCTGGTAGACGTCGCTCGTTGGCCGATCGCAGGCTTCTGGTAGACGTCGCTCGCTGGCCGATCGCAGGCTTCTGGTATACGTCGCTCTTTGGCCGATCGCAGGCTTCTGGTAGACGTCGCTCGTTGGCCGATCGCAGGCTTCTGGTAGACGTCGCTCGTTGGCCGATCGTAGGCTTCTGGTAGACGTCGCTCGTTGGCCGATCGCAGGCTTCTGGTAGACGTCGTTCGCTGACCGATCGCAGGCTTCTGGTAGACGTCGCTCGTTGGCCGATCGCAGGCTTCTGGTAGACGTCGCTCGTTGACCGATCGTAGGCTTCTGGTAGACGTCGCTCGTTGGCCGATCGCAGGCTTCTGGTAGACGTCGCTCGTTGACCGATCGCAGGCTTCTGGTAGACGTCGCTCGTTGACCGATCGCAGGCTTCTGGTAGACGTCGCTCGTTGACCGATCGCAGGCTTCTGGTAGACGTCGCTCGTTGACCGATCGCAGGCTTCTGGTAGACGTCGTTCGTTGACCGATCGTAGGCTTCTGGTAGACGTCGCTCGTTGACCGATCGCAGGCTTCTGGTAGACGTCGCTCGCTGACCGATCGCAGGCTTCTGGTAGACGTCGCTCGCTGACCGATCGCAGGCTTCTGGTAGACGTCGCTCGTTGACCGATCGCAGGCTTCTGGTAGACGTCGCTCGTTGGCCGATCGCAGGCTTCTGGTAGACGTCGCTCGCTGGCCGATCGCAGGCTTCTGGTAGAAGACGTCGCTCGCTGACCGATCGCAGGCTTCTGGTAGACGTCGCTCGTTGGCCGATCGCAGGCTTCTGGTAGACGTCGCTCGTTGGCCGATCGTAGGCTTCTGGTAGACGTCGCTCGCTGACCGATCGTAGGCTTCTGGTAGACGTCGTTCGCTGGCCGATCGCAGGCTTCTGGTAGAAGACGTCGCTCGCTGACCGATCGCAGGCTTCTGGTAGACGTCGCTCGCTGGCCGATCGCAGGCTTCTGGTATACGTCGCTCTTTGGCCGATCGCAGGCTTCTGGTAGACGTCGCTCGCTGGCCGATCGCAGGCTTCTGGTATACGTCGCTCGTTGGCCGATCGCAGGCTTCTGGTAGACGTCGCTCGCTGGCCGATCGCAGGCTTCTGGTATACGTCGCTCTTTGGCCGATCGCAGGCTTCTGGTAGACGTCGCTCGTTGACCGATCGCAGGCTTCTGGTAGACGTCGCTCGTTGACCGATCGCAGGCTTCTGGTAGACGTCGCTCGTTGGCCGATCGCAGGCTTCTGGTAGAAGACGTCGCTCGCTGACCGATCGCAGGCTTCTGGTAGACGTCGCTCGCTGGCCGATCGCAGGCTTCTGGTATACGTCGCTCTTTGGCCGATCGCAGGCTTCTGGTAGACGTCGCTCGCTGGCCGATCGCAGGCTTCTGGTATACGTCGCTCGTTGGCCGATCGCAGGCTTCTGGTAGACGTCGCTCGCTGGCCGATCGCAGGCTTCTGGTATACGTCGCTCTTTGGCCGATCGCAGGCTTCTGGTAGACGTCGCTCGTTGACCGATCGCAGGCTTCTGGTAGACGTCGCTCGCTGACCGATCGCAGGCTTCTGGTAGACGTCGCTCGTTGGCCGATCGCAGGCTTCTGGTAGACGTCGCTCGCTGACCGATCGTAGGCTTCTGGTAGACGTCGCTCGCTGACCGATCGCAGGCTTCTGGTAGACGTCGCTCGTTGACCGATCGCAGGCTTCTGGTAGACGTCGCTCGTTGACCGATCGCAGGCTTCTGGTAGACGTCGCTCGTTGGCCGATCGTAGGCTTCTGGTAGACGTCGCTCGTTGGCCGATCGCAGGCTTCTGGTAGACGTCGCTCGCTGACCGATCGCAGGCTTCTGGTAGACGTCGCTCGTTGGCCGATCGCAGGCTTCTGGTAGACGTCGCTCGTTGGCCGATCGTAGGCTTCTGGTAGACGTCGCTCGTTGGCCGATCGCAGGCTTCTGGTAGACGTCGCTCGTTGACCGATCGCAGGCTTCTGGTAGACGTCGCTCGTTGACCGATCGCAGGCTTCTGGTAGACGTCGCTCGTTGGCCGATCGTAGGCTTCTGGTAGACGTCGCTCGTTGGCCGATCGCAGGCTTCTGGTAGACGTCGTTCGCTGACCGATCGCAGGCTTCTGGTAGACGTCGCTCGTTGACCGATCGCAGGCTTCTGGTAGACGTCGCTCGTTGACCGATCGCAGGCTTCTGGTAGACGTCGCTCGTTGGCCGATCGCAGGCTTCTGGTAGACGTCGTTCGCTGACCGATCGCAGGCTTCTGGTAGACGTCGCTCGTTGACCGATCGCAGGCTTCTGGTAGACGTCGCTCGTTGGCCGATCGCAGGCTTCTGGTAGACGTCGTTCGTTGACCGATCGCAGGCTTCTGGTAGACGTCGCTCGCTGACCGATCGCAGGCTTCTGGTAGACGTCGCTCGTTGACCGATCGCAGGCTTCTGGTAGACGTCGTTCGTTGGCCGATCGCAGGATTCTGGTAGACGTCGTTCGTTGGCCGATCGCAGGCTTCTGGTAGACGTCGCTCGCTGACCGATCGCAGGCTTCTGGTAGACGTCGCTCGTTGACCGATCGCAGGCTTCTGGTAGACGTCGCTCGTTGACCGATCGCAGGCTTCTGGTAGACGTCGCTCGCTGACCGATCGCAGGCTTCTGGTAGACGTCGCTCGTTGACCGATCGCAGGCTTCTGGTAGACGTCGCTCGTTGACCGATCGTAGGCTTCTGGTAGACGTCGTTCGTTGACCGATCGTAGGCTTCTGGTAGACGTCGCTCGTTGACCGATCGCAGGCTTCTGGTAGACGTCGCTCGTTGGCCGATCGCAGGCTTCTGGTAGACGTCGCTCGCTGGCCGATCGCAGGCTTCTGGTATACGTCGCTCGTTGACCGATCGCAGGCTTCTGGTAGACGTCGCTCGTTGGCCGATCGTAGGCTTCTGGTAGACGTCGCTCGTTGGCCGATCGCAGGCTTCTGGTAGACGTCGTTCGCTGACCGATCGCAGGCTTCTGGTAGACGTCGCTCGTTGGCCGATCGCAGGCTTCTGGTAGACGTCGCTCGTTGGCCGATCGTAGGCTTCTGGTAGACGTCGCTCGTTGACCGATCGCAGGCTTCTGGTAGACGTCGCTCGTTGGCCGATCGTAGGCTTCTGGTAGACGTCGCTCGTTGGCCGATCGCAGGCTTCTGGTAGACGTCGCTCGTTGACCGATCGCAGGCTTCTGGTAGACGTCGCTCGTTGACCGATCGCAGGCTTCTGGTAGACGTCGCTCGTTGACCGATCGCAGGCTTCTGGTAGACGTCGCTCGTTGGCCGATCGCAGGCTTCTGGTAGACGTCGCTCGTTGGCCGATCGTAGGCTTCTGGTAGACGTCGCTCGTTGGCCGATCGTAGGCTTCTGGTAGACGTCGCTCGCTGACCGATCGCAGGCTTCTGGTAGACGTCGCTCGCTGACCGATCGCAGGCTTCTGGTAGACGTCGCTCGTTGACCGATCGCAGGCTTCTGGTAGACGTCGTTCGCTGACCGATCGCAGGCTTCTGGTAGACGTCGCTCGTTGGCCGATCGCAGGCTTCTGGTAGACGTCGCTCGTTGACCGATCGTAGGCTTCTGGTAGACGTCGCTCGTTGGCCGATCGCAGGCTTCTGGTAGACGTCGCTCGTTGACCGATCGCAGGCTTCTGGTAGACGTCGCTCGTTGACCGATCGCAGGCTTCTGGTAGACGTCGCTCGTTGACCGATCGCAGGCTTCTGGTAGACGTCGCTCGTTGACCGATCGCAGGCTTCTGGTAGACGTCGCTCGTTGACCGATCGCAGGCTTCTGGTAGACGTCGCTCGCTGACCGATCGCAGGCTTCTGGTAGACGTCGCTCGCTGACCGATCGCAGGCTTCTGGTAGACGTCGCTCGTTGACCGATCGCAGGCTTCTGGTAGACGTCGCTCGTTGGCCGATCGCAGGCTTCTGGTAGACGTCGCTCGCTGGCCGATCGCAGGCTTCTGGTAGAAGACGTCGCTCGCTGACCGATCGCAGGCTTCTGGTAGACGTCGCTCGTTGACCGATCGCAGGCTTCTGGTAGACGTCGCTCGCTGACCGATCGCAGGCTTCTGGTAGACGTCGCTCGTTGACCGATCGCAGGCTTCTGGTAGACGTCGCTCGTTGACCGATCGCAGGCTTCTGGTAGACGTCGCTCGTTGGCCGATCGCAGGCTTCTGGTAGACGTCGCTCGCTGGCCGATCGCAGGCTTCTGGTAGAAGACGTCGCTCGCTGACCGATCGCAGGCTTCTGGTAGACGTCGCTCGTTGACCGATCGCAGGCTTCTGGTAGACGTCGCTCGTTGGCCGATCGCAGGCTTCTGGTAGACGTCGCTCGCTGGCCGATCGCAGGCTTCTGGTAGAAGACGTCGCTCGCTGACCGATCGCAGGCTTCTGGTAGACGTCGCTCGTTGGCCGATCGCAGGCTTCTGGTAGACGTCGCTCGTTGGCCGATCGTAGGCTTCTGGTAGACGTCGCTCGTTGGCCGATCGTAGGCTTCTGGTAGACGTCGCTCGTTGGCCGATCGCAGGCTTCTGGTAGACGTCGTTCGCTGACCGATCGCAGGCTTCTGGTAGACGTCGCTCGTTGGCCGATCGCAGGCTTCTGGTAGACGTCGCTCGTTGGCCGATCGTAGGCTTCTGGTAGACGTCGCTCGTTGACCGATCGCAGGCTTCTGGTAGACGTCGCTCGTTGGCCGATCGTAGGCTTCTGGTAGACGTCGCTCGTTGGCCGATCGCAGGCTTCTGGTAGACGTCGCTCGTTGACCGATCGCAGGCTTCTGGTAGACGTCGCTCGTTGACCGATCGTAGGCTTCTGGTAGACGTCGCTCGTTGGCCGATCGCAGGCTTCTGGTAGACGTCGTTCGCTGACCGATCGCAGGCTTCTGGTAGACGTCGCTCGTTGACCGATCGCAGGCTTCTGGTAGACGTCGCTCGTTGGCCGATCGCAGGCTTCTCGTAGACGTCGCTCGCTGACCGATCGCAGGCTTCTGGTAGACGTCGTTCGCTGACCGATCGCAGGCTTCTGGTAGACGTCGCTCGTTGGCCGATCGCAGGCTTCTGGTAGACGTCGCTCGTTGACCGATCGTAGGCTTCTGGTAGACGTCGCTCGTTGGCCGATCGCAGGCTTCTGGTAGACGTCGCTCGTTGACCGATCGCAGGCTTCTGGTAGACGTCGCTCGTTGACCGATCGCAGGCTTCTGGTAGACGTCGCTCGTTGGCCGATCGCAGGCTTCTGGTAGACGTCGCTCGTTGACCGATCGTAGGCTTCTGGTAGACGTCGCTCGTTGGCCGATCGCAGGCTTCTGGTAGACGTCGCTCGTTGACCGATCGCAGGCTTCTGGTAGACGTCGCTCGTTGACCGATCGCAGGCTTCTGGTAGACGTCGCTCGTTGACCGATCGCAGGCTTCTGGTAGACGTCGCTCGTTGACCGATCGCAGGCTTCTGGTAGACGTCGCTCGTTGACCGATCGCAGGCTTCTGGTAGACGTCGCTCGCTGACCGATCGCAGGCTTCTGGTAGACGTCGCTCGCTGACCGATCGCAGGCTTCTGGTAGACGTCGCTCGTTGACCGATCGCAGGCTTCTGGTAGACGTCGCTCGTTGGCCGATCGCAGGCTTCTGGTAGACGTCGCTCGCTGGCCGATCGCAGGCTTCTGGTAGAAGACGTCGCTCGCTGACCGATCGCAGGCTTCTGGTAGACGTCGCTCGTTGACCGATCGCAGGCTTCTGGTAGACGTCGCTCGCTGACCGATCGCAGGCTTCTGGTAGACGTCGCTCGTTGACCGATCGCAGGCTTCTGGTAGACGTCGCTCGTTGACCGATCGCAGGCTTCTGGTAGACGTCGCTCGTTGGCCGATCGCAGGCTTCTGGTAGACGTCGCTCGCTGGCCGATCGCAGGCTTCTGGTAGAAGACGTCGCTCGCTGACCGATCGCAGGCTTCTGGTAGACGTCGCTCGTTGACCGATCGCAGGCTTCTGGTAGACGTCGCTCGTTGGCCGATCGCAGGCTTCTGGTAGACGTCGTTCGCTGGCCGATCGCAGGCTTCTGGTAGAAGACGTCGCTCGCTGACCGATCGCAGGCTTCTGGTAGACGTCGCTCGTTGGCCGATCGCAGGCTTCTGGTAGACGTCGCTCGTTGGCCGATCGCAGGCTTCTGGTAGACGTCGCTCGCTGGCCGATCGCAGGCTTCTGGTATACGTCGCTCTTTGGCCGATCGCAGGCTTCTGGTAGACGTCGCTCGCTGACCGATCGTAGGCTTCTGGTAGACGTCGCTCGCTGACCGATCGCAGGCTTCTGGTAGACGTCGCTCGTTGACCGATCGCAGGCTTCTGGTAGACGTCGCTCGTTGACCGATCGTAGGCTTCTGGTAGACGTCGCTCGTTGGCCGATCGCAGGCTTCTGGTAGACGTCGCTCGCTGACCGATCGTAGGCTTCTGGTAGACGTCGCTCGTTGGCCGATCGCAGGCTTCTGGTAGACGTCGCTCGCTGACCGATCGCAGGCTTCTGGTAGACGTCGCTCGTTGGCCGATCGCAGGCTTCTGGTAGACGTCGCTCGTTGGCCGATCGTAGGCTTCTGGTAGACGTCGCTCGTTGGCCGATCGCAGGCTTCTGGTAGACGTCGCTCGTTGACCGATCGCAGGCTTCTGGTAGACGTCGCTCGTTGACCGATCGCAGGCTTCTGGTAGACGTCGCTCGTTGGCCGATCGTAGGCTTCTGGTAGACGTCGCTCGTTGGCCGATCGCAGGCTTCTGGTAGACGTCGTTCGCTGACCGATCGCAGGCTTCTGGTAGACGTCGCTCGTTGACCGATCGCAGGCTTCTGGTAGACGTCGCTCGTTGACCGATCGCAGGCTTCTGGTAGACGTCGCTCGTTGGCCGATCGCAGGCTTCTGGTAGACGTCGTTCGCTGACCGATCGCAGGCTTCTGGTAGACGTCGCTCGTTGACCGATCGCAGGCTTCTGGTAGACGTCGCTCGTTGACCGATCGCAGGCTTCTGGTAGACGTCGCTCGTTGGCCGATCGCAGGCTTCTGGTAGACGTCGTTCGTTGACCGATCGCAGGCTTCTGGTAGAAGACGTCGCTCGCTGACCGATCGCAGGCTTCTGGTAGACGTCGCTCGTTGGCCGATCGCAGGCTTCTGGTAGACGTCGCTCGTTGGCCGATCGTAGGCTTCTGGTAGACGTCGCTCGTTGGCCGATCGTAGGCTTCTGGTAGACGTCGCTCGTTGGCCGATCGCAGGCTTCTGGTAGACGTCGTTCGCTGACCGATCGCAGGCTTCTGGTAGACGTCGCTCGTTGGCCGATCGCAGGCTTCTGGTAGACGTCGCTCGTTGGCCGATCGTAGGCTTCTGGTAGACGTCGCTCGTTGACCGATCGCAGGCTTCTGGTAGACGTCGCTCGTTGGCCGATCGTAGGCTTCTGGTAGACGTCGCTCGTTGGCCGATCGCAGGCTTCTGGTAGACGTCGCTCGTTGACCGATCGCAGGCTTCTGGTAGACGTCGCTCGTTGACCGATCGTAGGCTTCTGGTAGACGTCGCTCGTTGGCCGATCGCAGGCTTCTGGTAGACGTCGTTCGCTGACCGATCGCAGGCTTCTGGTAGACGTCGCTCGTTGACCGATCGCAGGCTTCTGGTAGACGTCGCTCGTTGGCCGATCGCAGGCTTCTGGTAGACGTCGCTCGCTGACCGATCGCAGGCTTCTGGTAGACGTCGTTCGCTGACCGATCGCAGGCTTCTGGTAGACGTCGCTCGTTGGCCGATCGCAGGCTTCTGGTAGACGTCGCTCGTTGACCGATCGTAGGCTTCTGGTAGACGTCGCTCGTTGGCCGATCGCAGGCTTCTGGTAGACGTCGCTCGTTGACCGATCGCAGGCTTCTGGTAGACGTCGCTCGTTGACCGATCGCAGGCTTCTGGTAGACGTCGCTCGTTGGCCGATCGCAGGCTTCTGGTAGACGTCGCTCGTTGACCGATCGTAGGCTTCTGGTAGACGTCGCTCGTTGGCCGATCGCAGGCTTCTGGTAGACGTCGCTCGTTGACCGATCGCAGGCTTCTGGTAGACGTCGCTCGTTGACCGATCGCAGGCTTCTGGTAGACGTCGCTCGTTGACCGATCGCAGGCTTCTGGTAGACGTCGCTCGTTGACCGATCGCAGGCTTCTGGTAGACGTCGCTCGTTGACCGATCGCAGGCTTCTGGTAGACGTCGCTCGCTGACCGATCGCAGGCTTCTGGTAGACGTCGCTCGCTGACCGATCGCAGGCTTCTGGTAGACGTCGCTCGTTGACCGATCGCAGGCTTCTGGTAGACGTCGCTCGTTGGCCGATCGCAGGCTTCTGGTAGACGTCGCTCGCTGGCCGATCGCAGGCTTCTGGTAGAAGACGTCGCTCGCTGACCGATCGCAGGCTTCTGGTAGACGTCGCTCGTTGACCGATCGCAGGCTTCTGGTAGACGTCGCTCGCTGACCGATCGCAGGCTTCTGGTAGACGTCGCTCGTTGACCGATCGCAGGCTTCTGGTAGACGTCGCTCGTTGACCGATCGCAGGCTTCTGGTAGACGTCGCTCGTTGGCCGATCGCAGGCTTCTGGTAGACGTCGCTCGCTGGCCGATCGCAGGCTTCTGGTAGAAGACGTCGCTCGCTGACCGATCGCAGGCTTCTGGTAGACGTCGCTCGTTGACCGATCGCAGGCTTCTGGTAGACGTCGCTCGTTGGCCGATCGCAGGCTTCTGGTAGACGTCGTTCGCTGGCCGATCGCAGGCTTCTGGTAGAAGACGTCGCTCGCTGACCGATCGCAGGCTTCTGGTAGACGTCGCTCGTTGGCCGATCGCAGGCTTCTGGTAGACGTCGCTCGTTGGCCGATCGCAGGCTTCTGGTAGACGTCGCTCGCTGGCCGATCGCAGGCTTCTGGTATACGTCGCTCTTTGGCCGATCGCAGGCTTCTGGTAGACGTCGCTCGCTGACCGATCGTAGGCTTCTGGTAGACGTCGCTCGCTGACCGATCGCAGGCTTCTGGTAGACGTCGCTCGTTGACCGATCGCAGGCTTCTGGTAGACGTCGCTCGTTGACCGATCGTAGGCTTCTGGTAGACGTCGCTCGTTGGCCGATCGCAGGCTTCTGGTAGACGTCGCTCGCTGACCGATCGTAGGCTTCTGGTAGACGTCGCTCGTTGGCCGATCGCAGGCTTCTGGTAGACGTCGCTCGCTGACCGATCGCAGGCTTCTGGTAGACGTCGCTCGTTGGCCGATCGCAGGCTTCTGGTAGACGTCGCTCGTTGGCCGATCGTAGGCTTCTGGTAGACGTCGCTCGTTGGCCGATCGCAGGCTTCTGGTAGACGTCGCTCGTTGACCGATCGCAGGCTTCTGGTAGACGTCGCTCGTTGACCGATCGCAGGCTTCTGGTAGACGTCGCTCGTTGGCCGATCGTAGGCTTCTGGTAGACGTCGCTCGTTGGCCGATCGCAGGCTTCTGGTAGACGTCGTTCGCTGACCGATCGCAGGCTTCTGGTAGACGTCGCTCGTTGACCGATCGCAGGCTTCTGGTAGACGTCGCTCGTTGACCGATCGCAGGCTTCTGGTAGACGTCGCTCGTTGGCCGATCGCAGGCTTCTGGTAGACGTCGTTCGCTGACCGATCGCAGGCTTCTGGTAGACGTCGCTCGTTGACCGATCGCAGGCTTCTGGTAGACGTCGCTCGTTGACCGATCGCAGGCTTCTGGTAGACGTCGCTCGTTGGCCGATCGCAGGCTTCTGGTAGACGTCGTTCGTTGACCGATCGCAGGCTTCTGGTAGACGTCGCTCGCTGACCGATCGCAGGCTTCTGGTAGACGTCGCTCGTTGACCGATCGCAGGCTTCTGGTAGACGTCGTTCGTTGGCCGATCGCAGGCTTCTGGTAGACGTCGCTCGTTGGCCGATCGCAGGCTTCTGGTAGACGTCGCTCGCTGACCGATCGCAGGCTTCTGGTAGACGTCGCTCGTTGACCGATCGCAGGCTTCTGGTAGACGTCGCTCGTTGACCGATCGCAGGCTTCTGGTAGACGTCGCTCGCTGACCGATCGCAGGCTTCTGGTAGACGTCGCTCGTTGACCGATCGCAGGCTTCTGGTAGACGTCGCTCGTTGACCGATCGTAGGCTTCTGGTAGACGTCGTTCGTTGACCGATCGCAGGCTTCTGGTAGACGTCGCTCGCTGACCGATCGCAGGCTTCTGGTAGACGTCGCTCGTTGACCGATCGCAGGCTTCTGGTAGACGTCGCTCGTTGACCGATCGCAGGCTTCTGGTAGACGTCGCTCGCTGACCGATCGCAGGCTTCTGGTAGACGTCGCTCGTTGACCGATCGCAGGCTTCTGGTAGACGTCGCTCGTTGACCGATCGCAGGCTTCTGGTAGACGTCGTTCGTTGACCGATCGCAGGCTTCTGGTAGACGTCGCTCGTTGACCGATCGCAGGCTTCTGGTAGACGTCGCTCGCTGACCGATCGCAGGCTTCTGGTAGACGTCGCTCGTTGACCGATCGCAGGCTTCTGGTAGACGTCGCTCGTTGACCGATCGCAGGCTTCTGGTAGACGTCGCTCGTTGGCCGATCGCAGGCTTCTGGTAGACGTCGCTCGCTGGCCGATCGCAGGCTTCTGGTAGACGTCGCTCGTTGGCCGATCGCAGGCTTCTGGTAGACGTCGCTCGCTGGCCGATCGCAGACTTCTGGTAGACGTCGCTCGCTGACCGATCGCAGGCTTCTGGTAGAAGACGTCGCTCGCTGACCGATCGCAGGCTTCTGGTAGACGTCGCTCGTTGACCGATCGCAGGCTTCTGGTAGACGTCGCTCGTTGGCCGATCGCAGGCTTCTGGTAGACGTCGCTCGCTGGCCGATCGCAGGCTTCTGGTATACGTCGCTCGTTGACCGATCGCAGGCTTCTGGTAGACGTCGCTCGTTGGCCGATCGTAGGCTTCTGGTAGACGTCGCTCGTTGGCCGATCGCAGGCTTCTGGTAGACGTCGCTCGCTGACCGATCGCAGGCTTCTGGTAGACGTCGCTCGTTGGCCGATCGCAGGCTTCTGGTAGACGTCGCTCGTTGGCCGATCGTAGGCTTCTGGTAGACGTCGCTCGTTGACCGATCGCAGGCTTCTGGTAGACGTCGCTCGTTGGCCGATCGTAGGCTTCTGGTAGACGTCGCTCGTTGGCCGATCGCAGGCTTCTGGTAGACGTCGCTCGTTGACCGATCGCAGGCTTCTGGTAGACGTCGCTCGTTGACCGATCGCAGGCTTCTGGTAGACGTCGCTCGTTGGCCGATCGCAGGCTTCTGGTAGACGTCGCTCGTTGGCCGATCGTAGGCTTCTGGTAGACGTCGCTCGTTGGCCGATCGTAGGCTTCTGGTAGACGTCGCTCGCTGACCGATCGCAGGCTTCTGGTAGACGTCGCTCGCTGACCGATCGCAGGCTTCTGGTAGACGTCGCTCGTTGACCGATCGCAGGCTTCTGGTAGACGTCGTTCGCTGACCGATCGCAGGCTTCTGGTAGACGTCGCTCGTTGGCCGATCGCAGGCTTCTGGTAGACGTCGCTCGTTGACCGATCGTAGGCTTCTGGTAGACGTCGCTCGTTGGCCGATCGCAGGCTTTTGGTAGACGTCGCTCGTTGACCGATCGCAGGCTTCTGGTAGACGTCGCTCGTTGACCGATCGCAGGCTTCTGGTAGACGTCGCTCGTTGACCGATCGCAGGCTTCTGGTAGACGTCGCTCGTTGACCGATCGCAGGCTTCTGGTAGACGTCGTTCGTTGACCGATCGTAGGCTTCTGGTAGACGTCGCTCGTTGACCGATCGCAGGCTTCTGGTAGACGTCGCTCGCTGACCGATCGCAGGCTTCTGGTAGACGTCGCTCGCTGACCGATCGCAGGCTTCTGGTAGACGTCGCTCGTTGACCGATCGCAGGCTTCTGGTAGACGTCGCTCGTTGGCCGATCGCAGGCTTCTGGTAGACGTCGCTCGCTGGCCGATCGCAGGCTTCTGGTAGAAGACGTCGCTCGCTGACCGATCGCAGGCTTCTGGTAGACGTCGCTCGTTGACCGATCGCAGGCTTCTGGTAGACGTCGCTCGCTGACCGATCGCAGGCTTCTGGTAGACGTCGCTCGTTGACCGATCGCAGGCTTCTGGTAGACGTCGCTCGTTGACCGATCGCAGGCTTCTGGTAGACGTCGCTCGTTGGCCGATCGCAGGCTTCTGGTAGACGTCGCTCGCTGGCCGATCGCAGGCTTCTGGTAGAAGACGTCGCTCGCTGACCGATCGCAGGCTTCTGGTAGACGTCGCTCGTTGACCGATCGCAGGCTTCTGGTAGACGTCGCTCGTTGGCCGATCGCAGGCTTCTGGTAGACGTCGCTCGCTGGCCGATCGCAGGCTTCTGGTAGAAGACGTCGCTCGCTGACCGATCGCAGGCTTCTGGTAGACGTCGCTCGTTGGCCGATCGCAGGCTTCTGGTAGACGTCGCTCGTTGGCCGATCGTAGGCTTCTGGTAGACGTCGCTCGTTGACCGATCGCAGGCTTCTGGTAGACGTCGCTCGTTGGCCGATCGCAGGCTTCTGGTAGACGTCGCTCGCTGGCCGATCGCAGGCTTCTGGTAGACGTCGCTCGTTGGCCGATCGCAGGCTTCTGGTAGACGTGGCTCGTTGGCCGATCGCAGGCTTCTGGTAGACGTCGCTCGTTGGCCGATCGCAGGCTTCTGGTATACGTCGCTCGTTGGCCGATCGCAGGCTTCTGGTAGACGTCGCTCGTTGGCCGATCGCAGGCTTCTGGTAGACGTCGCTCGTTGACCGATCGCAGGCTTCTGGTAGACGTCGCTCGTTGACCGATCGCAGGCTTCTGGTAGACGTCGCTCGTTGGCCGATCGCAGGCTTCTGGTAGACGTCGCTCGTTGACCGATCGCAGGCTTCTGGTAGACGTCGCTCGTTGACCGATCGCAGGCTTCTGGTAGACGTCGCTCGTTGACCGATCGCAGGCTTCTGGTAGACGTCGCTCGTTGACCGATCGCAGGCTTCTGGTAGACGTCGCTCGTTGGCCGATCGCAGGCTTCTGGTAGACGTCGCTCGTTGACCGATCGCAGGCTTCTGGTAGCCGTCGCTCATTGGCCGATCGCAGGCTTCTGGTAGACGTCGCTCGTTGACCGATCGTAGGCTTCTGGTAGACGTCGCTCGTTGGCCGATCGCAGGCTTCTGGTAGACGTCGCTCGTTGGCCGATCGCAGGCTTCTGGTAGACGTCGCTCGCTGGCCGATCGCAGGCTTCTGGTATACGTCGCTCTTTGGCCGATCGCAGGCTTCTGGTAGACGTCGCTCGCTGACCGATCGTAGGCTTCTGGTAGACGTCGCTCGCTGACCGATCGCAGGCTTCTGGTAGACGTCGCTCGTTGACCGATCGCAGGCTTCTGGTAGACGTCGCTCGTTGGCCGATCGTAGGCTTCTGGTAGACGTCGCTCGTTGGCCGATCGCAGGCTTCTGGTAGACGTCGTTCGCTGACCGATCGCAGGCTTCTGGTAGACGTCGCTCGTTGACCGATCGCAGGCTTCTGGTAGACGTCGTTCGTTGGCCGATCGCAGGCTTCTGGTAGACGTCGTTCGCTGACCGATCGCAGGCTTCTGGTAGACGTCGCTCGTTGACCGATCGCAGGCTTCTGGTAGACGTCGCTCGTTGGCCGATCGCAGGCTTCTGGTAGACGTCGCTCGTTGACCGATCGCAGGCTTCTGGTAGACGTCGCTCGTTGACCGATCGCAGGCTTCTGGTAGACGTCGCTCGTTGGCCGATCGCAGGCTTCTGGTAGACGTCGCTCGTTGGCCGATCGCAGGCTTCTGGTAGACGTCGCTCGTTGGCCGATCGCAGGCTTCTGGTAGACGTCGCTCGCTGGCCGATCGCAGGCTTCTGGTATACGTCGCTCGTTGACCGATCGCAGGCTTCTGGTAGACGTCGCTCGTTGGCCGATCGTAGGCTTCTGGTAGACGTCGCTCGTTGGCCGATCGCAGGCTTCTGGTAGACGTCGCTCGCTGACCGATCGCAGGCTTCTGGTAGACGTCGCTCGTTGGCCGATCGCAGGCTTCTGGTAGACGTCGCTCGTTGGCCGATCGTAGGCTTCTGGTAGACGTCGCTCGTTGACCGATCGCAGGCTTCTGGTAGACGTCGCTCGTTGGCCGATCGTAGGCTTCTGGTAGACGTCGCTCGTTGGCCGATCGCAGGCTTCTGGTAGACGTCGCTCGTTGACCGATCGCAGGCTTCTGGTAGACGTCGCTCGTTGACCGATCGCAGGCTTCTGGTAGACGTCGCTCGTTGGCCGATCGCAGGCTTCTGGTAGACGTCGCTCGTTGGCCGATCGTAGGCTTCTGGTAGACGTCGCTCGTTGGCCGATCGTAGGCTTCTGGTAGACGTCGCTCGCTGACCGATCGCAGGCTTCTGGTAGACGTCGCTCGCTGACCGATCGCAGGCTTCTGGTAGACGTCGCTCGTTGACCGATCGCAGGCTTCTGGTAGACGTCGTTCGCTGACCGATCGCAGGCTTCTGGTAGACGTCGCTCGTTGGCCGATCGCAGGCTTCTGGTAGACGTCGCTCGTTGACCGATCGTAGGCTTCTGGTAGACGTCGCTCGTTGGCCGATCGCAGGCTTTTGGTAGACGTCGCTCGTTGACCGATCGCAGGCTTCTGGTAGACGTCGCTCGTTGACCGATCGCAGGCTTCTGGTAGACGTCGCTCGTTGACCGATCGCAGGCTTCTGGTAGACGTCGCTCGTTGACCGATCGCAGGCTTCTGGTAGACGTCGTTCGTTGACCGATCGTAGGCTTCTGGTAGACGTCGCTCGTTGACCGATCGCAGGCTTCTGGTAGACGTCGCTCGCTGACCGATCGCAGGCTTCTGGTAGACGTCGCTCGCTGACCGATCGCAGGCTTCTGGTAGACGTCGCTCGTTGACCGATCGCAGGCTTCTGGTAGACGTCGCTTGTTGACCAATCATTTGGATCATTTGTAGAGGTTTAGTTGCACATGATGGAAGTCCAGCCAGAAGAGCATTGCAGTAGTCAAGCCTAGAGATGACCAGGGCCTGGACGAGAAGTTGTGTTGCATGCTCAGTTAGGAAAGGCCTGATCTTCCTGATGTTGTGCAGTGCAAACCTCTGCACACACACACACACTCTATCACACACACTCTATCACACACACTCTATCTCTCTCACACACACACACACACACACATACATACAAACACACACACACACACACACTGTTGTTTGACCTCAAAAATCTTATTTCAGTGTATTTTTATGTCAAGAATGAAGTGTTATGGGTTAAATCAAGCAGAAATA
>CM040802.1:39136150-39138650 GCA_022829025.1 Squalius cephalus | reverse complement strand
CTCAGGTGAGGAACACACACACAGGTGAGGAACACACACACACTCAGGTGAGGAACACACACACACTCAGGTGAGGAACACACACTCAGGTGAGGAACACACACTCAGGTGAGGAACACACACACACTCAGGTGAGGAACACACACTCAGGTGAGGAACACACACTCAGGTGAGGAACACACACACAGGTGAGGAACACACTCAGGTGAGGAACACACACACACTCAGGTGAGGAACACACATACACACAGGTGAGGAACACACTCTCAGGTGAGGAACACACACTCAGGTGAGGAACACACACTCAGGTGAGGAACACACACTCAGGTGAGGCACACACACTCAGGTGAGGAACACACACACACTCAGGTGAGGAACACACACACACACAGGTGAGGAACACACACACACACGGGTGAGGAACACACACTCAGGTGAGGAACATACTCAGGTGAGGAACACACACACTCAGGTGAGGAACACACACACACACACACACTCAGGTGAGGAACACACACTCAGGTGAGGAACACACACTCAGGTGAGGAACACACACACAGGTGAGAAACACACACTCAGGTGAGGAACACACACACACTCAGGTGAGGAACACACACACACACACACACTCAGGTGAGGAACACACACACACACACACACACACACACACACTCAGGTGAGGAACACACACACACACTCAGGTGAGGAACACACACACACACTCAGGTGAGGAACACACACTCAGGTGAGGAACACACACTCAGGTGAGGAACACACACTCAGGTGAGGAACACACACACACTCAGGTGAGGAACACACACACACACACACACTCAGGTGAGGAACACACACACACACACACACACACACACACTCAGGTGAGGAACACACACACACACACTCAGGTGAGGAACACACACACACACACACACTCAGGTGAGGAACACACACACTCAGGTGAGGAACACACACACACAGGTGAGGAACACACACACACACAGGTGAGGAACACACACACACTCTCAGGTGAGGAACACACACAGGTGAGGAACACATACTCAGGTGAGGAACACACACTCAGGTGAGGAACACACACACACACACTCAGGTGAGGAACACACACACACACACTCAGGTGAGGAACACACACACACACACTCAGGTGAGGAACACACACACTCAGGTGAAGAACACACACACACACACTCAGGTGAGGAACACACACACTCAGGTGAAGAACACACACACACAGGTGAGGAACACACTCAGGTGAGGAACACACACACACACACACACACACACACAGGTGAGGAACACACACTCAGGTGAGGAACACACACACACACACACACACACACACTCTCTCAGGTGAGGAACACACACTCTCTCAGGTGAGGAACACACACACACAGGTGAGGAACACACTCAGGTGAGGAACACACACACACACAGGTGAGGAACACACACACACACACACACAGGTGAGGAACACACACACACAGGTGAGGAACACACTCAGGTGAGGAACACACACACACACAGGTGAGGAACACACACACACACACACACACACAGGTGAGGAACACACACACACACACACACACACACACACACAGGTGAGGAACACACACACACAGGTGAGGAACACACACTCTTCATCAGCACTAAAGCACACACCTGATCCTGTAACGCTGTCTTCAGCCCAAACCATTACAGCAAAAAGATTTTACATTAATATTTCTATAATTTAACGACACATTCACATGTTCACTGCTCTCAAAATGAAATGTTTCATCTTTTTTATTAAAAGTGTTTTATTTAGTTTTTCATTTTTATGTGTTTCAAAATTATTCAAAATTATGTGTTTATTTTAGTTATACACATTATTATGATTCAATTATTAGCTTTTCATAATCTAGCATTTATTTTATACCAGTTATCATTCATCACTGGATTTCTAACCCTCTGATAGTGTTCAGTAATGTTTTACTTCATCGCAGTGGTGCAAAACTGGCTTTACGGCACTTACTATGTGAACCTGTTCTTAAGACTAAATTATCTTTTTTTTTTTTAAACTTGTTTTGTTCGCAATCAAAAATGACCTCCATAGGAAATGCAAAAAATAGGAAAATACAGAGCAATTTTTTCGGTATACAGTTTACATGCCAATATGTGGACCTGTGTGAGTGTAAGAGAGTTTTGCTAATCTTGCGGAATTAAAATAATAATTGAGTTATTAAAACACCCTATCGTTTGATCCGGTCTAAATATATAATCAAATGCTAAACCTCATAAAAGTAAGTAATTCATATGATTTTGTCTTATGATCATGAACCTGCACCTCACGATTCAATCCGTGCGTGCGTGTGTGTGTGTGTGTGTGTCTCAGGTGGCCATCGCTCAGTTCAGTGATGACGCGCGCACCGAGTTCAAGCTCAGCTCGCACCTCAATAAAGAAAGCCTTCTGGACGCCATTCAGAGGATCTCATATAAAGGAGGA
>CM040802.1:39061150-39133650 GCA_022829025.1 Squalius cephalus | reverse complement strand
TCACACTCAATCTCATACTCACGGTCACACTCACACTCACTCTCACACTCAAGCTCATACTCACACTCACACTCACACTCAATCTCATACTCACAGTCACTCACACTCACTCTCATACTCACTCTCATACTCACTCTCATACTCACACTCACACTCACACTCAAGCTCACACTCAATCTCATACTCACACTCACACTCACTCTCACACTCAAGCTCACACTCACACTCACACTCACTCTCATACTCACTCTCATACTCACACTCACACTCAAGCTCACACTCACACTCACACTCAAGCTCACACTCACACTCAATCTCATACTCACACTCACACTCACTCTCACACTCACACTCACTCTCATACTCACACTCATACTCACACTCACACTCAAGCTCATACTCACACTCACACTCACTCTCACACTCACACTCACTCTCATACTCACTCTCATACTCACACTCACACTCAAGCTCATACTCACACTCACACTCAATCTCATACTCACACTCACTCTCACACTCACACTCACTCTCATACTCACTCTCATACTCACACTCACACTCACTCTCATACTCACACTCACACTCACACTCATACTCACTCTCACACTCACACTCACACTCACACTCAAGCTCATACTCACACTCACGGTCACACTCACACTCATACTCACACTCACACTCACACTCACTCTCATACTCACACTCACACTCACTCTCATACTCACACTCACGGTCACACTCACACTCAAGCTCATACTCACGGTCACACTCACACTCACGGTCACACTCACACTCAAGCTCATACTCACGGTCACACTCACACTCACACTCACACTCACTCTCATACTCACACTCACACTCACTCTCATACTCACACTCACGGTCACACTCACACTCAAGCTCATACTCACGGTCACACTCACACTCACACTCACACTCAAGCTCATACTCACGCTCACGCTCACACTCACACTCACTCTCACACTCACTCTCACACTCACTCTCACACTCACTCTCACGCTCACGCTCACTCTCATACTCACACTCACGCTCACGCTCACGCTCACTCTCACACTCACTCTCACGCTCACGCTCACGCTCACTCTCATACTCACACTCACACTCAAGCTCATACTCACGCTCACACTCACACTCACTCTCACACTCAAGCTCATACTCACACTCTCTCTCACACTCACTCTCACGCTCACTCTCATACTCACACTCACACTCAAGCTCATACTCACGCTCACACTCACACTCACACTCACACTCAAGCTCATACTCACGCTCACACTCACACTCACTCTCACACTCAAGCTCATACTCACACTCTCTCTCACACTCACTCTCACGCTCACGCTCACTCTCATACTCACACTCAAGCTCATACTCACACTCACACACACACTCACACTCACACTCACTCTCACACTCACGCTCACACTCACACTCTCACACTCACGGTCACACTCACACTCACACTCATACTCACACTCATACTCACACTCACACTCACACTCACTCTCATACTCACACTCACACTCACACTCACTCTCACACTCACGGTCACACTCACACTCACACTCATACTCACACTCATACTCACACTCAAACTCAAGCTCACACTCACGGTCACACTCACACTCACACTCATACTCACACTCATACTCACACTCAAACTCAAGCTCATACTCACGGTCACACTCATACTCACACTCACACTCACACTCACACTCAAGCTCATATTCACGGTCACACTCACACTCACACTCATACTCACACTCACACTCAAGCTCACACTCACACTCAAGCTCATACTCACGGTCACACTCACACTCACACTCATACTCACACTCACACTCAAGCTCATACTCACGCTCACACTCATACTCATACTCATACTCACACTCACACTCACACTCACACTCATACTCATACTCACACTCATACTCACACTCACACTCAAGCTCACACTCACACTCAAGCTCATACTCACGGTCACACTCACACTCACACTCACACTCACACTCATACTCACACTCACACTCACACTCAAACTCAAGCTCACACTCACGGTCACACTCACACTCACACTCATACTCACACTCATACTCACACTCAAACTCAAGCTCATACTCACGGTCACACTCATACTCACACTCACACTCACACTCACACTCAAGCTCATATTCACGGTCACACTCACACTCACACTCATACTCACACTCACACTCAAGCTCACACTCACACTCAAGCTCATACTCACGGTCACACTCACACTCACACTCATACTCACACTCACACTCAAGCTCATACTCACGCTCACACTCATACTCATACTCATACTCACGCTCATACTCACACTCACACTCATACTCATACTCATACTCACACTCACACTCACACTCAAGCTCATACTCACGGTCACACTCACACTCATACTCACACTCACACTCAAGCTCATACTCACGCTCACACTCACGCTCACTCTCATACTCACGCTCACACTCACACTCACACTCACTCTCACACTCACACTCACTCTCACGCTCACGCTCACTCTCATACTCACACTCACACTCAAGCTCATACTCACGCTCACGCTCACACTCACTCTCACGCTCACTCTCACACTCACACTCACACTCACTCTCATACTCACACTCAAGCTCATACTCACGCTCACACTCACTCTCACGCTCACTCTCACACTCACACTCACACTCACTCTCATACTCACTCTCACACTCACGCTCACTCTCACACTCATACTCACACTCACACTCAAGCTCATACTCATACTCACACTCACACTCACACTCACACTCAAGCTCATACTCACGGTCACACTCACACTCATACTCACACTCACACTCAAGCTCATACTCACGCTCACACTCACGCTCACTCTCATACTCACGCTCACACTCACACTCACACTCACACTCACACTCACACTCACTCTCACGCTCACGCTCACTCTCACACTC
This sequence comes from Squalius cephalus, assembly GCA_022829025.1. Lineage (NCBI taxonomy): Eukaryota > Metazoa > Chordata > Actinopteri > Cypriniformes > Leuciscidae > Squalius > Squalius cephalus. The sequence continues at coordinate 39,130,654 of CM040802.1, read as the reverse complement.
ACACTCATACTCACACTCACACTCAAGCTCATACTCACGCTCACGCTCACACTCACTCTCACGCTCACTCTCACACTCACACTCACACTCATACTCACACTCACACTCAAGCTCATACTCACGCTCACGCTCACGCTCACACTCACTCTCACACTCACACTCACACTCACTCTCATACTCACTCTCACACTCACGCTCACTCTCACACTCAAGCTCATACTCACGGTCACACTCACACTCACACTCATACTCACACTCACACTCAAGCTCATACTCACGGTCACACTCACACTCACGGTCACACTCACACTCAAGCTCATACTCACGGTCACACTCACACTCACACTCATACTCACACTCACACTCACACTCACACTCACTCTCATACTCACACTCACACTCACACTCACTCTCATACTCACACTCACGGTCACACTCACACTCAAGCTCATACTCACGGTCACACTCACACTCAAGCTCATACTCACGCTCACGCTCACACTCACTCTCACACTCACTCTCACACTCACTCTCACGGTCACACTCACACTCACACTCACACTCACACTCAAGCTCATACTCACGGTCACACTCACACTCACTCTCATACTCACTCTCATACTCACTCTCATACTCACACTCAAGCTCACACTCACACTCACACTCAAGCTCATACTCACACTCACACTCAATCTCATACTCACACTCACACTCACTCTCACACTCACACTCACTCTCATACTCACTCTCATACTCACACTCACACTCACTCTCACACTCACACTCACTCTCATACTCACTCTCATACTCACACTCACACTCAAGCTCATACTCACACTCACACTCAATCTCATACTCACACTCACTCTCACACTCACACTCACTCTCATACTCACTCTCATACTCACACTCACACTCACTCTCATACTCACACTCACACTCACACTCACACTCATACTCACTCTCACACTCACACTCACACTCAAGCTCATACTCACACTCACGGTCACACTCACACTCATACTCACACTCACACTCACACTCACACTCACACTCACTCTCATACTCACACTCACTCTCATACTCACACTCACGGTCACACTCACACTCAAGCTCATACTCACGGTCACACTCACACTCACGGTCACACTCACACTCAAGCTCATACTCACGGTCACACTCACACTCACACTCACACTCACTCTCATACTCACACTCACACTCACACTCACTCTCATACTCACACTCACGGTCACACTCACACTCAAGCTCATACTCACGGTCACACTCACACTCATACTTACACTCACACTCAAGCTCATACTCACGCTCACGCTCACACTCACTCTCACACTCACTCTCACACTCACTCTCACGCTCACGCTCACTCTCATACTCACACTCAAGCTCATACTCACGCTCACACTCACACTCACACTCACACTCAAGCTCATACTCACACTCACGCTCACACTCACACTCACTCTCACACTCAAGCTCATACTCACACTCACGCTCATACTCACACTCTCTCACACTCACTCTCACGCTCACGCTCACTCTCATACTCACACTCAAGCTCATACTCACGCTCACACTCACACTCACACACACACACACACACTCACACTCACTCTCACACTCACGCTCACACTCACACTCACACTCACACTCATACTCACACTCATACTCACACTCACACTCACACTCACTCTCACGCTCACGCTCACACTCACACTCACACTCATACTCACACTCATACTCACACTCACACTCACACTCACACTCACTCTCACACTCACGGTCACACTCACACTCACACTCATAGTCACACTCACACTCACACTCATACTCACACTCATACTCACACTCATACTCACACTCATACTCACACTCATACTCACACTCAAACTCAAGCTCATACTCACGGTCACACTCACACTCACACTCAAGCTCATATTCACGGTCACACTCACACTCACACTCATACTCACACTCAAGCTCATACTCACGGTCACACTCACACTCACACTCATACTCACACTCACACTCAAGCTCATACTCACGCTCACACTCACGCTCACTCTCATACTCACGCTCACACTCACACTCACTCTCACACTCACGCTCACTCTCACACTCACACTCATACTCACACTCACACTCAAGCTCATACTCACGCTCACGCTCACACTCACGCTCACTCTCACACTCACACTCACACTCACTCTCATACTCACTCTCACACTCACGCTCACTCTCACACTCAAGCTCATACTCATACTCACACTCACACTCAAGCTCATACTCACGGTCACACTCACACTCATACTCACACTCACACTCAAGCTCATACTCACGGTCACACTCACACTCACCCTCACTCTCACACTCACACTCACACTCACGGTCACACTCACACTCAAGCTCATACTCACGGTCACACTCACACTCACACTCACACTCATACTCACACTCACACTCACACTCACTCTCATACTCACACTCACACTCACTCTCATACTCACACTCACGGTCACACTCACACTCAAGCTCATACTCACGGTCACACTCACACTCAAGCTCATACTCACGCTCACGCTCACGCTCACACTCACTCTCACACTCACACTCACTCTCACGGTCACACTCACACTCACACTCACACTCACACTCAAGCTCATACTCACGGTCACACTCACACTCACACTCATACTCACACTCACACTCAAGCTCATACTCACGGTCACACTCACACTCACGGTCACACTCACACTCAAGCTCATACTCACGGTCACACTCACACTCACACTCACACTCATACTCACACTCACACTCACACTCACTCTCATACTCACACTCACACTCACTCTCATACTCACACTCACGGTCACACTCACACTCAAGCTCATACTCACGGTCACACTCACACTCAAGCTCATACTCACGCTCACGCTCACACTCACTCTCACACTCACTCTCACGCTCACGCTCACGCTCACTCTCATACTCACGCTCATACTCACACTCACTCTCACACTCACACTCACTCTCACGCTCACACTCACACTCACACTCATACTCACACTCACACTCACACTCACTCTCACACTCACACTCACACTCATACTCACACTCACACTCACTCTCATACTCACACTCACGCTCACACTCACTCTCACGCTCACTCTCACACTCACACTCACACTCACACTCATACTCACACTCACACTCAAGCTCATACTCACGGTCACACTCACACTCAAGCTCATACTCACACTCACACTCAAGCTCATACTCACGGTCACACTCACACTCACACTCATACTCACACTCACACTCACACTCATACTCATACTCATACTCACACTCATACTCATACTCACGCTCACGCTCATGCTCACGCTCACGCTCACACTCACACTCATACTCACGCTCATACTCATACTCATACTCATACTCACACTCATACTCACACTCATACTCATACTCACACTCACACTCACACTCAAGCTCATACTCACACTCACTCTCAGACTCACGCTCACACTCAAACTTATACTCACGGTCACACTCACACTCACACTCACACTCACACTCACACTCATACTCATACTCATACTCATACTCATACTCATACTCATACTCATACTCACACTCATACTCACACTCACACTCAAGCTCATACTCGCTCACGCTCACACTCACACTCACACTCACACTCACACTCAAGCTCATACTCACGCTCACTCTCATACTCACACTCACACTCAAGCTCATACTCACGGTCACACTCACACTCAAGCTCATACTCACACTCACACTCACACTCAAGCTCATACTCACACTCACACTCAAGCTCATACTCACGCTCACACTCACTCTCACGCTCATACTCACGCTCACTCTCATACTCACACTCACGCTCACACTCACACTCACACTCATACTCACACTCACTCTCACGCTCATACTCACGCTCACTCTCATACTCACACTCACGCTCATACTCACACTCACACTCAAGCTCATACTCACGCTGACGCTCACGCTCACACTCACGCTCACTCTCATACTCACACTCACACTCAAGCTCATACTCACGGTCACACTCACACTCAAGCTCATACTCACACTCATACTCACACTCACACTCAAGCTCATACTCACGCTCACACTCACTCTCACGCTCATACTCACGCTCACTCTCATACTCACACTCACGCTCACACTCACACTCACACTCACACTCACGCTCATACTCACACTCACTCTCACGCTCATACTCACGCTCACTCTCATACTCACACTCACGCTCATACTCACACTCACACTCACTCTCATACTCACACTCAAGCTCATACTCACACTCACGCTCACACTCACTCTCACGCTCAAGCTCATACTCACACTCACGCTCATACTCACGCTCACACTCACACACACACTCACGCTCACACTCACGCTCACTCTCACACTCACACTCACGCTCACACTCACACTCACTCTCATACTCACACTCAAGCTCATACTCACACTCACGCTCATACTCACGCTCACACTCACACTCACGCTCACGCTCACGCTCACGCTCACGCTCATACTCACGCTCACTCTCATACTCACACTCACGCTCACACTCACGCTCACACTCACGCTCACACTCACACTCACACTCACGCTCACGCTCACTCTCATACTCACACTCACACTCACACTCACTCTCACACTCACACTCACTCTCACGCTCACGCTCACGCTCACGCTCACACTCACACTCACGCTCACACTCACACTCACGCTCACGCTCACGCTCACGCTCACGTTCATGCGAGCTGAAGATGTTGTTGTGAAATGAAGTCAGACTAAACTCTCTCCCAGGTTCATCCACCCGGAGGGTCTGCCGTCAGACTACACCATCACCCTTCTGTTCCGGCTGCTCCCGGAAACCCCACAGGAGCCCTTCGCATTGTGGGAAATCCTCAACAACAACAATGAGCCGTTAGTGGGAGTTATTCTGGACAGTGAGTAACACGCCTGCAGCAACACAAGGTCAAGGGTTCGATTCTCAGGGAATGCATGAACTGGTGCATCAATATAAAAATGTGCTTTTGAAATGAAATGCAAATCTCGTTTTGCTTCATGTGAGGTCAGTTCACTTCTCTTCACAGATGCAGGAAAGACTCTGACTTTTTTCAACACCGATTATAAGGGTGATTTTCAGACGGTGACATTTGAGGGGGCGGAAATCCAGAAACTCTTCTATGGCAGTTTCCACAAGGTCAGAATCACAAAGCGCTGGAGATTCAGTCTGTGAAAGTCCTGTTGTCTAATGCAGCATAATTCTGAGCTGTGTGTGTGTGTGTGTGTGTGAGCGCAGTTGCACATCGCAGTGAGCAAGACCTCGGCTCTGGTGATGGTGGACTGTAAGTCAGCGGGAGAGAAGCCTGTGAACGCAGCCAGAAACATCAGCACTGACGGGGTCGAGGTGCTCGGCCGGATGGTTCGATCCCGAGACTCCAAAGACAACTCTGCTCCGGTACCGTGTGTGTGTGGGAGATCAAAGGGAAAGTCATGCATAAATGCAGTTCATGGATAGAATAACATGTCTCACATCTGTGCGTGTGTGTTTAGTTTCAGCTGCAGTCCTTTGATATCGTGTGCAGCACGTCATGGGCTCGGCGGGACAAATGCTGCGAGCTGCCCAGCCTAGTGAGTGTGTGTGTGTGTGTGTGTCTGTGTGTGTGTGTGTGTGTGTGTGTGCAAACATCTTTGCTGTCGTGTAGATTAAAATGTAGAAGTAAAACTTTTAAGTTTATATTTCTATCATTTAATAAAATATTTTCATGTTTACAGTTATTTTAATGGCAGTGTTATATATGACATATTTTTATAAACTGTTTTATAATAGTTCATATTTTTAATTAGCTTTTATTGTAATTTTATAGTTTATTTTAATAATATTGTTATGTGCTTTTATTCTTTTGACTCATTTTTAAATATTTCTTTTTCTATTTAGCTTTCATTTATTTTTATTTATTTCAGTTTTAGTAATTTTAGTACTAAAACTAACACTTAGTTATTCGCCAAAGTGGCATAACTAATTTTTGTCTAGCATTTTTGATAAAAAACAAATCATTGAATCTGACCTATGAATTGATTCATTGATTCATGTAAATGATTTGAACGCACAGTAGCGACTCACTGGGAGATTGACGGTTGTAAGTGAGTGTGTAAGTAAGTGTGTGTGTGTGTGTTTCAGAGGAAAGAATCCGAGTGTCCATCTCTCCCGCGCGCCTGTACCTGCACTCAGGACAGCAAGGGCCCCCCCGGCCCCCCCGGGCCCCCGGTACGAGCCCTTCATCATCATCATCATCATCATCATCATCATCTCAGACATCAGTCACTGACTGTGTGTGTGTGTGTGTGTGTGTGTGTGGCAGGGAGGTTCTGGTACCAGAGGAGCCAGAGGAGATCGAGGGGAACCCGGCCCTGTGGTACTGAATTACCCACAATCCACCTCACTCACTAACATTTCACAGAGACTTTAATAGGCGTAGATGAGCACAGATGTTGTGTGTGTTTGCAGGGTCCGGTTGGTCCGGTCGGGGACGCTGGTGTTCCAGGAGCTCAGGGGCCTCCCGGTCCTCCGGGGCCCAGCGGACGCTCCATCAGAGGCCCCCCGGTAAAATACACACACACACACACTGACTGCACACACACACTGAACACTCACTGCACACACACACTGAACACGCACTGAACACTCACTAAACACTCACACTGAACACTCACTGAACACTCACACTGACTGCACACACACACTGAACACGCACTGAACACTCACTAAAAACACACACTGAACACTGACTGCACACACACACTGAACACACACTGAACACTCACTGAACACTCACTGAACACTCACACTGACTGCACACACACACTGAACACGCACTGAACACTCACTAAACACACACACTGAACACTCACTGAACACTCACACTGACTGCACACACACACTGAACACGCACTGAACACTCACTAAACACACACACTGAACACTCACTAAACACACACACTCACTGCACACACACTGACTGCACACACACATTGAACACTCACTGCACACACACACTGAACACGCACTGAACACTCACTAAACACACACACTGAACACTCACTGAACACTCACACTGACTGCACACACACACTGAACACGCACTGAACACTCACTAAACACACACACTGAACACACACACTGAACACTCACTGAACACACACACTGACTGCACACACACACTGACTGCACACACACACTGAACACTCACTGCACACACACACTGAACACACACTGAACACACACTGAACACTCACTGAACACACACTGAACACTCACTGAACACACACTGAACACTCACTGAACACACACTGACTGCACACACACACTGACTGCACACACACACTGACTGCACACACACACTGAACACTCACTGCACACACACACTGACTGCACACACACACTGAACACTCACTGCACACACACACTGACTGCACACACACACTGACTGCACACACACTGAACACTCACTGAACACACACACTGAACACTCACTGAACACACACTGAACACGCACACTGACTGCACACACACACTGACTGCACACACACACTGAACACTCACTGCACACACACACTGACTGCACACACACACTGACTGCACACACACACTGAACACACATTGAACACTCACTGCACACACACACTGACTGCACACACACACTGAACACTCACTGCACACACACACTGACTGCACACACACACTGACTGCACACTCACTCTGAACACACACACTGACTGCACACACACACTGACTGCACACACACACTGAACACTCACTGCACACACACACTGACTGCACACACACACTGACTGCACACACACACTGAACACACATTGAACACTCACTGCACACTCACACTGAACACACACTGCACACACTGAACACTCACTGAACACACACACTGAACACTCACTGAACACACACACTGAACACTCACTGCACACACACACTGAACACACACACTGAACACTCACTGAACACACACACTGACTGCACACACACACTGACTGCACACACACACTGAACACTCACTGCACACACACACTGACTGCACACACACACTGACTGCACACACACACTGAACACACATTGAACACTCACTGCACACTCACACTGAACACACACTGCACACACTGAACACTCACTAAACACACACACTGAACACTCACTGAACACTCACACTGACTGCACACACACACTGAACACGCACTGAACACTCACTAAACACACACACTGAACACTCACTGAACACACACACTCACTGCACACACACTGACTGCACACACACATTGAACACTCACTGCACACACACACTGAACACGCACTGAACACTCACTAAACACACACACTGAACACACACACTGAACACTCACTGAACACACACACTGACTGCACACACACACTGACTGCACACACACACTGAACACTCACTGCACACACACACTGAACACTCACTGAACACACACTGAACACTCACTAAACACACACTGAACACTCACTGCACACACACACTGACTGCACACACACACTGACTGCACACACACACTGAACACTCACTGCACACACACACTGACTGCACACACACACTGAACACTCACTGCACACACACACTGACTGCACACACACACTGACTGCACACACACTGAACACTCACTGAACACACACACTGAACACTCACTGAACACACACTGAACACGCACACTGAACACACACACTGACTGCACACACACACTGACTGCACACACACACTGAACACTCACTGCACACACACACTGACTGCACACACACACTGACTGCACACACACACTGAACACACACTGCACACTCACACTGAACACACACTGCACACACTGAACACTCACTGAACACACACACTGAACACTCACTGAACACACACACTGAACACTCACTGCACACACACACTGAACACACACTGAACACACACACTGAACACTCACTGCACACACACTGAACACACACACTGAACACTCACTGCACACACACACTGACTGCACACACACACTGAACACTCACTGCACACACACACTGAACACTCACTGAACACACACTGAACACACACACTGAACACTCACTGCACACACACACTGAACACACACTGAACACTCACTGAACACACACTGAACACACACACTGACTGCACACACACACACTGAACACACACTGAACACACACTGAACACTCACTGAACACACACTGAACACTCACTGAACACACACTGAACACACACTGAACACACACTGAACACTCACTGAACACACACTGAACACTCACTGAACACACACTGAACACACACTGAACACACACTGAACACTCACACTCACTGCACACACACACTGAACACACACTGAACACACACACTGAACACTCACTGCACACACACTGAACACACACACTGAACACTCACTGCACACACACACTGACTGCACACACACACTGAACACTCACTGCACACACACACTGAACACTCACTGAACACACACTGAACACACACACTGAACACTCACTGCACACACACACTGAACACACACTGAACACTCACTGAACACACACTGAACACACACACTGACTGCACACACACACACTGAACACACACTGAACACACACTGAACACTCACTGAACACACACTGAACACTCACTGAACACACACTGAACACACACTGAACACACACTGAACACACACTGAACACACACACTGACTGCACACACACACTGAACACACACTGAACACACACTGAACACACACTAAACACTCACTGAACACACACACTGACTGCACACACACACTGAACACACACTGAACACACACTGAACACTCACTGCACACACACTGAACACACACTGCACACACACACTGAACACTCACTGAACACACACTGAACACTCACTGAACACACACTGAACACACACTGAACACTCACTGAACACACACTGAACACTCACTGAACACACACTGAACACTCACTGAACACTCACTGAACACACACTGAACACACACTGAACACACACTGAACACACACTAAACACTCACTGAACACACACACTGACTGCACACACACACTGAACACACACTGAACACACACTGAACACTCACTGCACACACACTGAACACACACTGCACACACACACTGAACACTCACTGAACACACACTGAACACTCACTGAACACACACACTGAACACTCACTGAACACACACTGAACACTCACTGAACACACACTGAACACACACTGAACACTCACTGAACACACACTGAACACTCACTGAACACACACTGAACACTCACTAAACACTCACTGAACACACACTGAACACACACTGAACACACACTGAACACTCACTGAACACACACTGAACACTCACTGAACACACACTGAACACACACTGAACACTCACTGAACACACACTGAACACACACACTGACTGCACACACACACTGAACACACACTGAACACACACTGAACACTCACTGAACACACACTGAACACACACTGAACACACACACTGACTGCACACACACACTGAACACACACTGAACACACACTGAACACACACTGAACACTCACTGAACACACACTGAACACACACTGAACACACACTGAACACTCACTGAACACACACACACTGAACACACACTGAACACACACACTGACTGCACACACACACTGAACACACACTGAACACACACTGAAAACTCACTGAACACACACTGAACACTCACTGAACACACACTGAACACACACTGAACACACTGAACACTCAACTGAACACACACTGAACACTCACTGAACACACACTGAACACTCACTGAACACACACTGAACACACACTGAACACTCACTGAACACACACTGAACACACACTGAACACACACTGAACACACACTGAACACACACACTGAACACACACTGAACACTCACTGAACACACACACTGAACACTCACTGAACACACTGAACACACACTGCACACAGACACTGAACACGCACTGAACACACACACTGAACACTCACTGAACACACACTGAACACTCACTGCACACACACACTGAACACGCACTGAACACACACTGAACACTCACTGCACACACACACTGAACACGCACTGAACACACACTGAACACTCACTGAACACACACACTGAACACTCACTGCACACAGACACTGAACACGCACTGAACACACACACTGAACACTCACTGAACACACACTGAACACTCACTGCACACACACACTGAACACGCACTGAACACACACACTGAACACACACACTGAACACTCACTGCACACACACACTGAACACGCACTGAACACACACACTGAACACACACACTGAACACTCACTGCACACACACACTGAACACGCACTGAACACACACACTGAACACACACACTGAACACTCACTGCACACACGCACTGAACACGCACTGAACACACACTGAACACTCACTGAACACACACACTGAACACTCATTGCACACACACACTGAACACGCACTGAACACACACACTGAACACACACACTGAACACTCACTGCACACACACACTGAACACGCACTGAACACACACACTGAACACACACACTGAACACTCACTGCACACACGCACTGAACACACACTGAACACTCACTGAACACACACACTGAACACTCACTGCACACAGACACTGAACACGCACTGAACACACACACTGAACACTCACTGAACACACACTGAACACTCACTGCACACACACACTGAACACGCACTGAACACACACACTGAACACACACACTGAACACTCACTGCACACACACACTGAACACGCACTGAACACACACACTGAACACACACACTGAACACTCACTGCACACACACACTGAACACGCACTGAACACACACACTGAACACACACACTGAACACTCACTGCACACACGCACTGAACACGCACTGAACACACACTGAACACTCACTGAACACACACACTGAACACTCACTGCACACACACACTGAACACGCACTGAACACACACACTGAACACACACACTGAACACTCACTGCACACACGCACTGAACACGCACTGAACACACACTGAACACTCACTGAACACACACACTGAACACTCACTGCACACAGACACTGAACACGCACTGAACACACACACTGAACACTCACTGAACACACACTGAACACTCACTGCACACACACACTGAACACGCACTGAACACACACTGAACACTCACTGAACACACACACTGAACACTCACTGCACACACACACTGAACACTCACTGAACACACACACTGAACACTCACTGCACACACACACTGAACACGCACTGAACACACACTGAACACTCACTGAACACACACACTGAACACACACTTCCTCTGCGTGAGCAATATATCTTTATAATCATTTTAGTGTCTACTTTTAAATTATCTAATTCAAAACAAAAAACAAATATTCTCTGTTTATGTAATCTGAATGAGAAGAGAGAGATGTCAGCTCATTACAGCTCATTATCTGCTAATGTGAACACGCCCACGGAGAGCGCGCGCTATTCAAACGCAAATGATCTGAAGCGATCCATGCAAACGGTGAACGCCCACATCAACCCGATTAAACACATCAGGTTTAATCAGACTCATGCACTTAGCGTCGTCTTGCGACTCTGTGAGGAATAATACTATCGTAATAATAATCCTGGGAAATGAACCTCAGAAGTGCTGGTTTAGTTCGAGGAGCAAGGGATCCAGCTGAGGACTGTGAATAGTAAGTTCCTTATTCTTAAGTGCTTTGTTCTAATCGCGATATGCAATAGTGTCTGTAAACCACAAAAAGACTGTTTAAATATGAATCGCGTGTCTGTGTGTGAATGAATGAACGGCACAAATGCGCGCTGTTGTTTACAGGCACTTACATTAGTAAACATGTTATTTTTACATGAACACATCTACTAGTTTAGCTTTTACCAAACTATATTGCTATACTGAGATGAGCAAATATGTTGAAATAAAATGTCTTTGTTTAAGCAGCGTATTAAACTGCAAATTAACATTTATATACCCTAATATATCATAAAACTATATGTTACAGACGAAATATGAAAGACAACATTTCGTTGACTAGTTTTGGATAGATTATAAAGTTTTTACTGTAAAATAGACTACTGCCACATTAAATAAGCATTTGTTCGCCAATTTCTGCTCATATGTTATATATATATGTATATATATGTATATGTATATATATATAGTATGTTTTGTCAAAAAGAAAGTCATCAACTAAGATGTTATTATAGAGTTTGTTCCAATATTCAAACTAATTAATCCTTAACTTTGAAATACGTATGATAAAATGTATACTTTTTACAAAGAAAGATTACACTTGAAATATTGTTAAAATTGTAATTGTTGTTGATTTACACGTGAAAACCTTTTAATAAACTAGCAAAAAATATATTTACAAGGTAGATGGAAACAGAATCTTAATAGGTCAATATAAGCCTTCTCATTAAATTATTTATTGTTTTTTATTAGTGACACATTTGGGGAGAGGATATATTCCAAAACTTTCTGAAAATACAGTATGAGAATTAACTGCATATAGTTACTAGGAATGTTTACCATGGATATTATGCAATTTGCATGCATACAAAAGTTGTGGAAAAAGACAAAAATGTCAAGATGTTTCCAACTCTAACTTTGAACCAGTTCTGTAGAATGGCCCATTTAGCCTATGTGAACAGGATTTGTTTCCAAAATATAATTGTGTGCTAAAAATGTGCTTTTGACTTTAATTTATATGTGGGTTATATATATATATATTTATATATATACTCCGCTTCGCGTCGTGACCGCATTACCACCTCGGGTGTGCATTATTTTTCTAATAATTCAACGGCCTGTCGTCAATTATTCCTTACATATATTTCTTTTGTCCTCACATTATTTCTAGTAGTTCCCTCTCAGTGACACATCTGAATGAAAGGCTCATTATGCAGCTCATTATGCGGCTCATTATCATCTCAGGTGTGAATCACATCATTATTCATGATTATTCCCCCACGCATATTGCCTTTCCATACAAAAAGTGACTTACAAAGTTTAAATCAATGTATTGTTTTTATGTGAACGATTAGGCAGGATGATTTTCAGATCATTTTGAAGCAAAAACTCTAGGCGACAACATCCATTATTCAGAAGTCTTGTGGACACATATTTAGTATGTGTTTTGTGGCCTTATTTCAGGAACTTTAATTTTTTTTTTTTTCAATAACCATGCATAAACATTATTCTCTCAAAAATACAAACATGTACATACATGTTGCTCACATATTATGGTAGCCCTGTTTGTGATGAATAGAGTGTAATGACACTTTTGCCATTAATATGTTTATAAGCAACTGAAAAAAGTACAAATGTCAGGGCATGTCAGAACATCTCAAGGACCCCCAAAACACCTTAGACCCCAGAGGGTTAAACTGTGGTAAATCCTGAATGCTTTAGAGCGACAGACTGAATTTTGATCTCTTCAAAGACGACACTTGGCAGATTATTGCTGAAGTGAAAAGAATTTTACGTTTGAATAATGTGCAAAAATACTATTTTCAAATTTTATATGAAATATATATATTCATAATCACGTTTTACTCTAAAACTGCAAGAAAATCAAAACCATAAATCTAAACAAGTTGTGCTCCAAATGTGAGGTTGATATCTCAGTAACTGATCTTTCAGTGAGATGTTGTTCGGCTGCAGTACCAAACGCTTCCACTAGAGGAAATTCTCACATTCATTTCCATATTAAGAACAATTCTACAAAATCTGAATCAAACATTACCGTAGAGCGCCACTAGATTTTGTTGACATTTCATGCCAACTTTAAATATCAAAGAAATAGATCATACCAGAGTGCATTTGATTCATTAATCTATTCGTTTTAAAATTCACTGAACATTCAATCAGCAGCAAATAAATATCAGTAACAAAATAAATGTGTTTTTTTTATATATTCAAAATAACGTCAGTATTGTGTGTTCAGAAGGCCTGATATATGTGTTCAGTGTGTGTGTGTGTGTGTGTGTGTGTGTGCGCGTTCAGAAGGCCTGATATATGATGGTGTGTGTGTGTTCAGAAGGCCTGATATATGATGGTGTGTGTGTGTGTGTGTGTGTTCAGAAGGCCTGATATATGATGGTGTGTGTGTGTGTGTGTGTGTTCAGAAGGCCTGATATATGATGGTGTGTGTGTGTGTGTGTGTGTTCAGAAGGCCTGATATATGATGGTGTGTGTGTGTGTGTGTGTGTTCAGAAGGCCTGATATATGATGGTGTGTGTGTGTGTGTGTGTTCAGAAGGCCTGATATATGATGGTGTGTGTGTGTGTGTGTTCAGAAGGCCTGATATATGATGGTGTGTGTGTGTGTGTGTGTGTTCAGAAGGCCTGATATATGATGGTGTGTGTGTGTGTGTGTTCAGAAGGCCTGATATATGATGGTGTGTGTGTGTGTGTGTTCAGAAGGCCTGATATATGATGGTGTGTGTGTGTGTGTGTGTGTGTGTTCAGAAGGCCTGATATATGATGGTGTGTGTGTGTGTGTGTGTGTTCAGAAGGCCTGATATATGATGGTGTGTGTGTGTGTGTGTTCAGAAGGCCTGATATATGATGGTGTGTATGTGTGTGTGTGTTCAGAAGGCCTGATATATGATGGTGTGTGTGTGTGTGTGTGTTCAGAAGGCCTGATATATGATGGTGTGTGTGTGTGTGTGTGTTCAGAAGGCCTGATATATGATGGTGTGTATGTGTGTGTGTGTTCAGAAGGCCTGATATATGATGGTGTGTGTGTGTGTTCAGAAGGCCTGATATATGATGGTGTGTGTGTGTGTGTGTTCAGAAGGCCTGATATATGATGGTGTGTGTGTGTGTGTGTTCAGGGCGCTGCAGGCGAGACGGGACAGAAGGGAGACGCCGGTCCTCAAGGCCTGCAGGTAAACCACACACTCCTCACATCACTTGCGCCTGTGTGTGTGTCGATGTGCTGACCTCGTGTGTGTGTGTGTGTGTGTGTGTGTGTGTGTCCCGCTGCGCTGACCTCATGTGTGTGTGTTCCTGCAGGGTGTTCCTGGTTCTCCGGGCTCTCCGGGACGTGAAGGGCCTCCAGGATCCCGGGTAACTGTCCGTCACCTGTGTGTGTGTGTGTGTGTGTGTGTGTGTGTGTGTGTGTGTGTGTGTGTGTGTGTGTGTGTGTGTGTGTGTGTGTGTGTGATCATGTGTGTTTCGTCCTCCGCAGGGTCTGCCGGGTCCAGACGGTCCTCAGGGACGAGTGGGAGCGCCGGGAAATATAGTGAGTTCATGAACATGTTTAACAGCAGGGGCGTGATGTGTGTGTTAGTGTGACTGAATACACACATGTGCTGTGTGTTTGAGAGTGAAGCGCAGCAGTGTGTTAATTTACACACGTGCAGATCATGGTCAAGGGTTTCAGTGTCAGTTACTGAATCATTTACTGTGTGTGTGTGTGTGTGTGTTGTTCTGAAGCTCTGGATCATGATCTGCACGTGTGTAAATTAACACACTCCTGCTCTTCACTCTCAAACACACACTTTACTTGCTGGAACTAAATAAATGGTTTAATGTTTGAAAATGGAGAAATTAAGATGTTGTACCATAAAATAAGTATTATACTATTTTATTTATTTAAATATGATTATGTTATATTTACTTTTTATTGCCTTTTATCCATATGTATGTCTGCACTGGAAACTCGTGTGTATAGACATTAAATCTCATTCTGAATTCTGAAAAGTTATATCACTATAGTTATATTACAATATACAGTATTTACTGTTTTGTATTTTTATTTAATAATCAATGTGTGTGTGTGTGTGGTTATAACAGGGAGGTCCAGGAGGTCCTGGGGCCCCGGGAGAAAACGGCCCTCCAGGACCTAGAGGAGACCAGGGCCCCCCGGTACGTCACACACACGCGTGCACATGATATGGGCGATCGAGGCGATGTTAAACCCTCTCTCTCTGTTTCAGGGACTCGCAGGACCCAAAGGAGAGAAGGGTGAGAGGGTAAGTGATGAACATCTGTGTGTGTGTGTGTGTGTGTGTGTGTGTGTGTGTGTGTGTGTGAAACGTTCTCTCTTCTGTGTGTGTGTGGTGTGTGTGTGTGTGTGTGTGTGTGTGTGTGTGTGAAACGTTCTCTCTCCTGTGTGTGTGTGTGTGTGTGTGTGTGTGTGTGAAACGTTCTCTCTCCTGTGTGTGTGTGTGTGTGTGTGTGTGTGTGTGAAACGTTCTCTCTTCGGTGTGTGTGTGGTGTGTGTGTGTGTGTGTGTGAAACGTTCTCTCTCCTGTGTGTGTGTGTGTGTGTGTGTGTGTGAAACGTTCTCTCTCCTGTGAGTGTGTGTGTGTGTGTGTGTGTGTGTGTGTGTGTGTGTGTGTGTGTGAAACGTTCTCTCTCCTCTGTGTGTGTGTGTGTGTGTGTGTGTATGTGAAACGTTCTCTCTCCTGTGTGTGTGTAACAGGGTGAAGTCCAGTCCACATCTTCTGTCCAGGCCATAGCGAGACAAGTGTGTGAGCAACTGATACAGAGTGAGTCCGCTTCATGAGCAGTGCATGCTGGGATTGAGTGAGTGTGTGTGACGTCACTCTCTCTGGGTCCAGGTCACATGGCGCGCTACAACTCGATCCTGAACCACGTTCCCAGCCAGCCGGTGTCGATCCGCACGGTCCCCGGGCCCCCGGGGGAGCCGGGCCGGCAGGGGCCTACAGGACCTCAGGGAGAGCAAGGCCCGCCTGGGAGACCCGGATTCCCCGGCAGCAACGGAGAGAACGGCCAGCCGGGAGCCAGAGGTGGAAGTTCACACTCACTCAGACATTATTGTGTCATTTTCTGCAGTTCCAGACGCAATCAAGTTATTTCTACAGTGCAGATCGTTTCACAGCAGCTTCACAGTGATAAACAGGAGAATAACAGAATCAATGATGAAACTTCATCAGATATGAGACGAACTCAGATTCTGCTGTAAAGCATCTACAGAAGATCATAGAGTGATTACTCAGATCAACTTCTGTTCTCGGCTGATAGTGTCACTGCAGCGAAATCTACAATATTACTGAATATTGAGTGTCTTTTAAAGACTGAGATGAGAGTAAATCACATTCACACCTGTTGATCGTGTTTCAGCAGAGATGATGAGGGACACTGAAACTGTCTGTGCATGTGTGTGTGTGTGTGTTTGTGTGTGTGTGTGTTTGTGTGTGTTTTCATCATCAGGCCTTGCGGGTGAGAAGGGAGAGAGAGGGAATCCAGGTGTGGGTGTGCAGGGGCCGAGAGGAGCTACAGGACCTCCAGGTAAACCTCACAGACACACACACACAGACACACACAGACACACACACACACACACACACATACACACACACACTCACTCACTCACTCACTCACTCACACACACACACTCTTAGCTGTCCATCGTGAACGATGATGACGCTTGCTCGAGGGATGGAGGGGGGATGGAGACGGGGGGATTGGGGGGGATTGGGGGGGGGGTTCAGCAACCTTGCCGCTGGTGCCACTTCCCGTGGGCGTCGAGTCCGATCCTTGAGCCGCACACTCGACCGCAGATGGAGCAGGGGGAACCAGAGACCAGGGGGGTACCAGCCGCCCATTGGTGTCTCTTGAGTCGCTTCTTGGTTTGTCGGTCTTGGTTGGTTTGGTGTATTTGAGAGACTGTAGAGCACAGGTGACCTGCCAGGCTGATCTGTCGAGTGCCAGAGATTCGAGCTGTGTGAGGGGGATATTCGCATGCTTCAGGAGGTCCCTGGTGTAGTCCTTAAAACGCCGCTTTTGCCCTCCAGCGGAGCGTTTTGCACCCATTAGTTGACTGTAGAGGACTTGGCGGGGCAGGCGGTGTTCAGGCATGCGTATGGTGTGCCCTATCCAACGCAGATGTTTTTTGGCCACAGCTGCTTCCATACAGATTGAGTCAGTGTTACTGAGGATGACTGTATGGGGGATTCGATCTTTCCAGGACAAGCTGAGGATCTTCTGTAGGAAGCGGATATGGAAGGCCTCTAGGTTGATGATGTGCTGGCGGTATGGGGTCCATGACTCTGCCCCATAAAGCAGAGTGGAGAGACATACCGCGTTGTAAACAGCGACCTTAGTACTGACCTTGAGGTTATGGTTTTCAAAAACCCTGCTGCGTAGGCGTCCAAAAGATGATGAGGCTTTATTTATCCGGGTGTGTATTTCTGTGTCAAGGGAGCAGCATGAGGACAAAGTGGAGGCGAGGTAGGTGAAGTGGTCCACAGTTTTAAGACAAACACCATTTATATGAAAACTGGGGGTGTGGGGGCGAGGGTAGTGAGATAGGACATGACCTTGGTTTTTTGAGTGTTAACCTGTAGGCCAAAAGATTGTTACAGAATGAATATTGTGTTAAGGGCGTGCTGCATAGAGTCCGGGCTGTGGGCTAAGACTGCACACTCATCAGCATACTGATGCTCACAGATTCGGCAGGTCTTTGTCTTTGTGCGGGCCTGGAGCCGACAGATGTTGAAAAGGCTTCCATCAAGTCGGTATTCCACATGGACACCGTCTTCATGTCCCATGACACGATGGAAGAGGCAGGTGATGGCAGAGAGGAAGATGTTAAAGAGCATCGGAGCCAAGACACAGCCTTGCTTCACCCCAACGTTTACCTCGAAGGACTCTGACTGGAGTTCTCCCGTGAGCACTCTGGCTTGCATCCCATCATGCAGCTGCTGTAGGATGCTGAGAAACTTGGGTGGTACTCCAATTTTGGAGAGGTGTTTCCAGAGCAGCTCACGGTTGATGGTGTCAAAAGCTTTGCTGAGGTCAATGAAGGCTACGTAAAGGTCTTTGTGATGTTTTCAGCTCTTCTCCAGCAGCTGCCTCAAAACATAAACCATGTCTACCGTGGATCTGGACTTCTGGAAGCCACACTGCGTTTCCGGAAGCACAGCTTCCGAGATGTGCTCAACCAGTCTGCTGAGCATGATCTTAGCCAGAACTTTCCCTGCGATGGAAAGGAGAGATATCCCGCGGCTGTTTCTACAGACTGCCCTGTCTCCTTTCTGCTTGTAGATGACCACGATGTTAGCATCCTTCCAGTCCTGTGGGAGGGTCCCGTGTTCCCAGATGTTTTGGATCAGGAGGTGCAGACGACGCATGAGGGTGTATCCTCCGTGTTTGAAAACCTCTGCAGGGATTCCATCGGGTCCAACGCTTTTGTTGTTCTGCAATAGCTTGCCAGAGTTCTGAGTAAAGTGGAGGAGTGTCCAGGTGCATGGTTGGTGGCAGGTCTGGCAGAATATCCAGGATATGTGGATCAACAGGGTTGGTGTGGTTGAAGAGACTCTCAAAATGATTTACCCAACAGGCAAGAATCTCGTGGCGGTCCTTGAAGAGCGTGGACCCGTCAGCTGATCGGACTGGGGCAATCGCCCGCTTCCTGGGGCTGTACAATGCTTTTATGGCATCGTAAAAACCTTGAGTGTTATTGCAGTCGGCCAGATTCTGGATTTCATGCGCCTTTTGGACCCACCAGGTGTTCTCCATAGTCCGAAGGGCTCGCTGGGTTTCTGCTTTTGCAGCAGTGAAGGTGGTTATATGGGTGGGAGATCCAGGGAAGGACAGGAGATCTTTGTGGGCTTCATGCTTGTTTTTTAAAAGTGACTGTATCTCTGAGTTACAGTCAAACCAGTCCTGGTGATGTTTCCTTGATTAGCCAAGCGCCTCTGAGGCTGCGTTATGAATAGCCTGGCACAGAGCTGGCCAGTCAGCTGATTCCTCCGGGATCATGTTGAGGTTTTCAGCAAGGAGTCATCGGAGGTTGTCTTTGGTGGTGAGGCTGTTCAGCGCTGTACAGTTTAGTTTCTTGTTTGGGGCTGTCCTCGGGCCACGGGGTTGAATGCTCATGCCGGGGTTTTCTGTAGGATGGCATCAAGAGCTCTGTAGAAATCCACTTTGATGTTGTGCTCGGCATCAAGAGTTGGAGCGTATGCACTGATGAGAGTGGTGAAGCGTTCCTTTGCCAGGGGAATGCCTTTCAGCCTTTCATTGATGCCTATAGGGGATTCCGGAATGTGCTGCAGCAGTTTAGACTTCACAGCAAAGCCAACTCCATGATTACGACGAATGCCTTCGGGGACCCCCTTCCAGAAGAAGGTGAACCCAGCACCAACCTCTGTCAAGGAGTCCTCCCCATGTAGTCTGGTCTCGCTGAGAGCTGCAATGTCGATGTTATATCTTGCAAGCTCCAGGGCCACCAGTGCTGTCTGCGGTGGGGCCTGTCAGGAGTTTCGGCCAGGTCCAGCAGTGTGCGAACATTCCACGAAGCAATGCTTAGCTTATTTTTCACTTTGATTTTTCGACCGCGATGGGGGATGCTCAGACGGTTGCGGCTTACCGTCCGGAGTGTGGGGAGCAGACAATTTTTGGACCACCTTTTCCAGGTCCTTCCCCATCACAGGGGGTGAGCAGTGTGGGGCTGCTCAGTCGCAGTGGAAGCTGCCGAAAAGACACGCTGCTCCATCCCGCAGTCCTAGCGACCATCACTCCATTGCCGCCTATGTGCATGGCTTGGCTAGACACTCCCAGCCACATCCTTGGCCTGTGCCCACCACCATTCCACATCGCCACAGGACTTTTTAGGGGGTTGGGGGGGGGGGGCAAAAAGCTTGCGCATTGGTTAGGATTAAGGTGAGGGTGTGGGTGCGCAGACCTCACTCCCACCATCTTCACTCCTGCCAGATGGAACTCCAGTGGCATGAGAGAACCCGTGACGACCTTCGACTGGCAGGAAGTTGCAGGGGGCTGCTGGTGGTCCGGTCAGTTGGACTCTGCCTGTGCCTGTCCCCAGGTGCAGATTTGTCTTCGGGGTTTACTCCCCTTAAGAGTAACTTTAAGGGTTTACTCTTCGGGGTTTGCCTTCTTCCAGCTTCCCAGCCGTTGTGGTGGTTCTCACTCCACCATCAGCTTAGCCTGGAGCCGCAAGGGACCAGTTTCCATGTGTGCCACGAGGAGGCGTGTACAAGATCTTGGCAGTGGAGAGGCTATGTACTGGCAGAGGATGCTTACACACTTGGCTCCTCTTTTCGCCCCTGAAAAACAAGAGGCTATCCGGTGGCAGTAGCTGAAAGCAGAGAGTGGCAAGCAGAACAATACCTACAAGCACTACTACTCCAACACTGCTGTGCTGCTCATGAACAATAATGCACGACCATTCAAAAATATGACTGGGTTTCTAACAATACAAAGCTTAATGCAAATGGGTGGAGCAATATATATGGCAGGAAAGATAGAAGATAGAGTTTAAAAACAAAGCTATATGGAGCTACAGCGTAATTCACTCAGGCGGACAGAAAACCGCTGTGAAACAGTGAAAACAGTACAATAAGACTTCCAGACTAATGTGTGTGTTTAAGGGCAACTTATTTGACTGCCACATTACTGGATTGAATATGAAACAGGAAGTTGAAGAGTCTGTTTCCTGTTGTCCACAGGACCCCCTGGTGAAGGCCGGACAGGAAGTACTGGTCCCTCTGGTCGTCCCGGTAACCCTGGGAGCCCTGGCAGACCCGGAACACCAGGACCTGTGGGACCCCCGGGCCCAGCCGGATACTGCGACCAGAACGCCTGCCTCGGGTACAATGTGGGAGGTGAGTGTGAGAGTGTGTGTGTGAGAGAGTGTGTGTGTGTATGTGTGTGTGTGTGTGAGTGAGTGAGTGAGTGAGTGAGTGTGTGTGAGTGAGTGTGTGTGTGTGTACTGACCGTCACTGCTTCATAAGGATTCTGTGGTGGTGCATGTGATCATTTTGCACGTGTTGCATGAGACAAATATAAATTCTCTCTGGCTGTTCAGAATGGAATATTAACACACTGCATTCATTCATATGCTTGCTAGATCAATAAACCTGAGATATGGCTCAGTGCTTTTATTAAATATGAACATGCGCTGAGTGTGTGTGTTCATTCAGACGCTAGCTGCTCATGAGCTGTTTCAGCGCCTCCATTTGCAAGAGTTTGAGTCGCTTTAACAAACATCTTCACAAGCTCAAGAGAAGCTTTAAAGGGGTCATATATACAAGTTGATTGTACTGAAATGTGTGTTGGCAGTGCCTATACACAACCATCATAAAATGATAAAAATCCATCCAGGGTTTTTTTTTTTTATCTCCTTATATGTTTTCCCCTGTCTCAAATCAAGACATTCGGATGCCCCTCCCACGATTGTTGATTGACAGCAGCGTTTCAACACAGACCCGCCCTCGCTCGTGAGCGAGCTGTCAATCATATTCCGCGCGGACCAGCGCGGTCATTGTTGATACGCTGGAGCACTGTCTATGAGCAAAATGGCGTCTAAGCGATTGTGGTGTTCTGTTCTTGGGTGTAATAACGAAACACAGCATCATATTGATGTTCCTAAACCCGAACCGCTGAAGACGCAGTGGCTGAGTTTGTTTTCTGAGGGAATATTCCCCACGATCAACGTCAATGCTTTCATGTTTGCGTGAATCATTTCTCACACCAGACTGCTTTACAAACGAGGGTCAGTATAAAGCTGGTTTTGCTAAGAAGCTGCTCCTGAAAAAAGTATCGGTACCAACTATTCGTGTTCCTGCTGCACCTCCAGAAGAAGAAGTGAGTGTAACGTTTTATTAACCTTTATATTAATATTTATATTAATCTTTGCAAATCGCTTGCACGCTTCACGATGAATGCGTCTGTTTACACTCAGGGTACATTACGGCATGTTTTCTATGTACGACGTTCTCAATATAATTCATAATCCCACGTTTATAATGAACAACGCGTTATGGTTATTGTGTTATTGTGTTACAAACGGTGTCCGCACAGAACAGAGGGGCGGGGTGAGCAAAGCTCATTATCATTTAAAGACACATGCACTGAAACGGCGTGCTGAAAACAGAGCTGATTTTGACCAGGTAAAATGAGTGTTTTCTTACAATACTAATGAGAATTTTTAATTAAAGTATATTACAAACTTTTAATTTAGACCCTAAAGAATCATATTAGCTTGTACAAAAATGGCATGATATGACCCCTTTAAGGCCTTCAGTTTTCTGAGGAAAACAACTGCCATAATTGTAATCGCAATTTTTAGCAGAGAATTTCTCCAATTTATGCATCTTTACTGCATTGTGTTCTCTTCAGTGTGAAGCAGCATGTAGAAGAGTAGAGTCCTTCATTTTCACATTTAATCTGGCCAGTCAATCAAACTCTGTAGAGAGGAGTTGGTTGTGTTCATCATGTACCCTAACTACTGCAGTAACTCTATTCAGTGCAAACAGAGGAATCTTAGTGTCTCACACTAACACACTATCACACTAACACACAATCTCACTAACACACTAACACTAACACACTAACATACTATCACTAACACACTATCACTAACACACTATCACACTATCACACTAACACAGGCTGAGCATCTGACGGATGAGCAGTGAGTGTCTGTGGGGGCGGGGCAGGGATGTGGCCTGGCAACCAATGAGAGTCATGTATACATGTGGGGGTGGGTCAGGGGTGTGGTCTGGCAACCAATGAGAAGTGATGTATCACCCACAAAAATCGCATCATTCTGTCACCGTTCCCTCAGGAGGTTCAGGCTAGAGTCGCGATGCTTCGAGGTTTTGCGCTGAAATATTTCATTGGCGTCTTGAGAACAAACTCAATTCTCATCAATTATCTTAAATTTAGCCTTCGTGCTTCAAACTCTCTGTTAACACAGACATTCTCACATTTCGCTTTTGAATGAATTGATGATATTTTTGGGTGAACTCACTCTTTAACTAAATGGTTCTCAACTGGTTTTGTAGCATGTAAATGTCGTTGGTTTGATGTTTTCAGCGGATAATAATTCATCCTTACGGTAATGTAATGTCATCCGAGTCGTGTTTTCTGTCCATGCTGTGACTAGAGGTCTGCACTGAACCCGACCCAAACATTACAGTCATATCTTAATCCCGAACCCGAGGGTGTTTCTCACAGTGAATACCTTTTTTTCCCAATATGCTGTATTTTATGATTGCTTGCAACGATAATTAAACAAACACATGTACAACCAGCGTTTCCCCTCAGCACACCAGACGCACGGACTTGAGCTGTGAAGCCTAGCTGTGGTTGAACAGGTTAAACAGTCACTAATATGAACTCAAATATTTAACGTCAACACAAAGTTTGCACAACTATTGACACTCCTATTGTAGGAGTGAGGAAGAGCATCGAGAGCTGAGGTTTCAGCGTCCTCTGACTGAAGTGTTGTGACTGGTTTACTGCGCGACAGCACATGCGCAAAACACTTCAGTACAAATGATATATATAATGCTAAAATAAAAATGATAAATAATTATATATAATTGTATATATTAAACTGCGCATGTGCATTCTCTCACTCAACACGAGCTAACTGTACGTATGTTCAGTGCATCCGGAACACAGCGCTTCACTTATTCCACATTTTGTTGTGTTACAGCATTATTCCAAAATAGATTAAATTAATTATTTTCCTCAAAATTCTACAAACAATACCCCATAATGACAACGTGTAAGATGTTTGTTTGAAATCTTTGCAAATTTATTAAAAATAAAAACCAGATCACATGTACATCAGTATTCACAGCCTTCGCCATGAGCTCGAGTTCCTCCGGTTTCCTCTGATCATCCTGGAGATGCTCCTGCTCCTGCACTGGAGTCACCTGCGGGAACTGACTGGACATGATGTGGAATCACACACACATGCACACACACACACACACACACACACACACGGACACACACACACCTGTCTATATAAGGCTGTAACATAAGAAAAAGTGAAGCGCTGTGAATACTTTCCGGATGCACTGTATAGCCTATATAGATTTTCTTAGTTACCAACCCTTCGATAAAGTTTTCCATGACCCGTCGGGGTCGGGGTTGGTTCGGATCGGGTCGGAGTCGGGCTCGGGTCGGGTCAGGGTCGGGCTCAAGTCGGGGTCGGTCTCGGTTCGGGGTCGGGCTCAGGTCGGGCTCGAGTCGAGGTTGATTCGGGTCAGGGTTGGGTCGGGCTTGGGTCGGGGTCGGTTCATGGTCGGTTCGGGGTCGGATTGGAACGGGGTCGGGCTCGGGTCGGGCTCAAGTCGGGGTCGGGCTCGGTTCGGTTTGGGGTCGGGCTCGAGTCGAGGTTGATTCGGGTCAGGATCGGGTCAGGGTTGGGTCGGGCTCGGGTCGGGGTCAGTTCGCGGTCGGTTCGGGGTCGGATTGGGTCGGGCTCGGGTTGGGCTCAAGTCGGGGTCGGGCTCGGTTCTGGGTTGGTTCGGGGTTGGATTGGGTCAGGTCGGGCTCGAGTCAGGTCGGGTCGATTCGGGTCGGGCTCGGGTCGAGGTTGATTCGGGTCAGGGTTGGGTCGGGCTTGGGTCGGGGTCGGTTCATGGTCGGTTCGGGGTCGGATTGGAACGGGGTCGGGCTCGGGTCGGGCTCAAGTCGGGGTCGGGCTCGGTTCGGTTTGGGGTCGGGCTCGAGTCGAGGTTGATTCGGGTCAGGATCGGGTCAGGGTTGGGTCGGGCTCGGGTCGGGGTCAGTTCGCGGTCGGTTCGGGGTCGGATTGGGTCGGGCTCGGGTTGGGCTCAAGTCGGGCTCGGTTCTGGGTTGGTTCGGGGTTGGATTGGGTCAGGTCGGGCTCGAGTCAGGTCGGGTCGATTCGGGTCGGGCTCGGGTTGGGACGGGTCAGGTCAGGCTTGGGTCAAGTCGGGGGCAGTTCAGATCGGGTCGGGCTTGGGTCGGGTCGGGTCGGGTAGCAGACCTCTAGTTGTGGCGGGTGAGTGTGTGATTGGACACACAAACTTAGATCGGTGTGTTTATTCTTCTGCATGATTAACTGCATGTCATTGATGTCGGTGGATCGGCTGAGAGCCGCTGCTTCAGTAATGTGTGTGTGTGTGTGTGTGTGCGTGTGTGTGCGGGTCAGAACCGGGCTTTGATGACCTCACTGACACCGATGTCCCTGTAGTTCAGCCGTATGGACCTGAGGCCGAGGAGGACAGCGACCCGTACGGCAGCTACGGCTCCGACTACCAGCCCAACTACCCCCCGCCCCGCCCCGTCCACCCCGACGACCCCCGACCCCTGGAGGAGGAGGAGCTGCGCTCGCCCGGCGTCCAGCGGCACACTCGCCACACTCGCAGCCTCGCTGACCTGCGCACACGACGGCCCAGGACACACGAGCAGCGCACGTAACCGGCGCACAGGAAACGCATCACCGGCACAGAGGACAGGAAGTGTGTCGAGTCAGCCTGAGTTCTGCAGCGCTTTAAAGCAGATCCACAGTCATAAACAGGAGAATAATGATGCAGACTTCATCAAGTTCATGTAATTTACTCGTCTAGTAATACCGCATGATTCCGGTTATTTGTTTGTAATGTTCACTAGTGACAAACTCAACAATGTAAATAATCAGCAGACGCTCCCGACACTTCCCCGGCTTCATCCTTCCCGACACTTCTCCGGCTTATTAACATCCTTCCCGACACTTCTCCGGCTTATTAACATCCCTCCTGACACTTCTCCGGCTTCATCCTTCCCTCCCGACACTTCTCCGGCTTCATCCCTCCCTCCGGCTTCATCCCTCCCTCCCGACACTTCTCCGGCTTCATCCTTCCCTCCCGACACTTCTCCGGCTTCATCCCTCCCTCCCGACACTTCTCCGGCTTCATCCTTCCCTCCCGACACTTCTCCGGCTTCATCCCTCCCTCCGGCTTCATCCCTCCCTCCCGACACTTCTCCGGCTTCATCCCTCCCTCCCGACACTTCTCCGGCTTCATCCTTCCCTCCCAACACTTCTCCGGCTTCATCCTTCCCTCCCGACACTTCTCCGGCTTCATCCTTCCCTCCCGACACTTCTCCGGCTTCATCCCTCCCTCCCGACACTTCTCCGGCTTCATCCTTCCCTCCCGACACTTCTCCGGCTTCATCCTTCCCTCCCGACACTTCTCCGGCTTCATCCCTCCCTCCCGACACTTCTCCGGCTTCATCCCTCCCTCCCGACACTTCTCCGGCTTCATCCTTCCCTCCCGACACTTTTCCGGCTTCATCCTTCCCTCCCGACACTTTTCCGGCTTCATCCCTCCCTCCGGCTTCATCCCTCCCTCCCGACACTTCTCCGGCTTCATCCCTCCCGACCGACACTTCTCTGGCTTCATCCCTCCCGACACTTCTCTGGCTTCATCCTTCCCTCCCGACACTTCTCCGGCTTCATCCTTCCCTCACGGGGCAAAATGACCCGAACCCCTACAATTATACGCTATTATTATTATTATTATTTCAGAAAGCTTATTTTATTTCATTTTGATGATATTTTTTATATTTTTTTAATGCAATTTTTTGGAGATTTTTGTGTTATTTTTTATTTTATTTACCTTTAAATTACTAGATTTGATCAATAAATAAATGGTAATTTAAGCACATTCCTCACATTCTTTCAACTCAAAAATTCAAAATAACTCACAATTTCATGCATGACCCTTGTAACTCAGCTCTAAATATCTTACGTTGAGTGTCTTTGCCGACCTCCTGTGGAAAAATAATAATATAAGATGATACTTCATGGCTCTAGATGGCCTTATATCTCTATATGGAGTAAACGAGCTGTTCCTCTGGGTCCTAAAGTCAGTTCGCTTCAGTGTGCACTCAGATACACATTATTAGACATTACACAGTAATTCTTTGGTAAAGTTTTAGAGTTTTTAGGTTTGTCTGTGTGAAATGAAGTATTCCTCGCATTCCATTCATTCCTCAGGGGGTCAAACTGAGCCGTGAGGGAAGGATTTGTTACATCTTAAAATTTCAACCACAAAACTCCTCAAATCCATAAATTTTTTGTGTATTCGTGGTTCAAGTCCGACAAAAGTCGTGTGTTCTTGGACCCTCTGATGAACACTCAATTTTTTTTTTAAAATTTAAAAATGAATTTCGGGTCAAAATGACCCGAGGGAAGGATGAGGGTCAAGTGCTATTTTATGCTATTTTAAATATTGTAATATTGTTTTGGCGTCTCCTACAATAGTTTTACACGCATTCAAGGTCAAAAACACTGATGTCCTCATAATCTCCACTGCAGCATCAGCTCTTTTCTCTCAGTGTCTGAAACGCCTTGATCTCTCTAAGCCCCGCCTCTCTAAGAGCTGCTCTGCTCTGATTGGTCAGAAAGCAAACGCTCATTATCATATCTGAATCTCAGCTCTTGATCTCAGTGATACGAACAGTGACGATGGCGTGGGTTTCACCGTATCAATCTCATCAAAACAGCGTCTTCTCGACACGAACAACACGAGCCAAACTCTTCCAGTCTCAGATACACTACAGTGTATGAGGGCGGAGCTAAGAGAGATGCTGCTCAGCCAATCAGGACCACAGGCTGACATTATGCTAATTAGTTACAAACCTACGCAGGTTCAGCAGGACGAGAGACTGAATCACTGACGACTCGTTTCGGTTCAGAATCACTTCTTCTAGGAAACGTAAACTTCATTAATCTGCATTTTGAAACTTTGCAGAGTTTCTACATTCACAAACAGCTTTATCACACACTGCATGACAGGGGATATTCGGAAGAGCAGAATAGGGCACTTTAGGCATAATCAGGTTAAGAACGAGTAAGTAAACGCGCCACATCTGCTGAAATTAAAGACTCTGCTTTGCTGAACGCATGCACTCCTTTGACTCTTCAAAGCGCTCGTCAGGCTGACGGAGATTCACTTCTGTGTTTCTGTGAAGAGCTGATGCGTTTAATATGTGCGATATATTCACCGTGTCATCGTGAATATGTGTTTTATTGTAGCTATTTAAGGCTATATAAGCAGGACAGTCTGCAGTCTGAACGCTGAAGCGACTCAGAGTCATCTCGGATCGAATCGCTTCGTTTGCGTCAGCCACACATAATGTGTCTATTAATATTATTACATATAAATGATTATGATTGAGCCTCATTCTTGTGTTTATTTAGAGAAAAACAGTGAAATATATTAGTGAATATATAGTGAAAATATTTTTATTGTATTGTTGGTTTTACATTAAACATTTTTACTTCGATTGGCTGTTTGGTATATGAATGATTCTTCTGCTTGTAATTGGAGAGCTCAGGTATAACAGAGAGTTATTGATATAATATCCAGATATGTTGATGCGTATGAGAGTCACTTCAGCGGAGTCTGCTCAAGAGCCTCTTTATATCTGGATTATGAAACACATTCATGTCATGAACATCCAGTTTTTAATGTGATTATTTCTCAGCTTTGGCCACACTGTTGTTTGATCTTCAGTTATTTATTTAATCTTGTACGGTTTCTCTTTATTTCCAGTGTTAGCATGTTTTAAACGATCATCTATATCTGCTGTTGTTTACAGTCATTAGTTTCACATTTCATGGTCATGTGACCGTTGAGTTTTATGTAAAGATTGCGATGATGCGTTTTGATCTGATGAATTATACGCCTCAAATACATTTAATAAAAAATATTACAAAACTACTGAAATTATTTAACTTGTTTATTAAAAAAGGCATTCGATGATTTAAAGCTACAATATGTAATGTATTTCGCCGCTAGCGGTCGCTAACCCTCTGACAGTAGCACAGGCGTATGGTGATGACGCATTAGCGGAGTTATGGAGCTTGTCGTCATGGCGATGGATGAGTGAATACACTGATGTGTTTAGCATGACTGTGGTGTGAAGCAGAGCGCGATCGCTAATGAGAGACAGATCTCAGCGCCACACGCGAGTCCCGCGGATATAAAGGACATTTCATTCTACCGAACTACACACACGTGCTGAACAACACTCTGTTTATCAGACGAGTGACACGTGTGAGGGAACGCAGCGCTGCTCCACTGGCTCTACACGATCACACTACACTGCATTTGAGTGTGTTAAAGCTATAATGTTACTCTGTGTGTTAGCTTGTCTGTATGAGGCTAGCAGTGAGCGAGATCAACATTAGAATAACACACTGATCATGTTCTTACATGTTGAGCTATATAACATTGATTAGTTTTATGTACATTTGTTCACTGTCTAATAAAGTACATGCAAGAGCGGCGTCTCGTCAAGTGGAAGTTAGCCGCGGACGCTAGCTCTCGAAAACGCCACGCTGATATTGATCCTGGTTTTAGTTCTCCTTTTGTCCCAAAGTCCACTTGCCGTGGTCCATAATGTCTGAACGAAACAGCGACAGCGTGAGCGCGCCACTAGACGTAACGGAGTTGTCCACGTCTGTCGCCATGGTTACGACGGCAGTGCGAGCGGAAACCAGGGATTGACAGGCGACAAGTGAACAGGGACGAGCCATTACTTAAAACTGGAATTTCTCTGAAATTAAAAATCTTTGGGAACTTTTGGGATGTTGTAAGCACACAACTGCAGGAGAGATGTCACACTGCAGGAGAGATATCACACTGCAAGCGGTTTTTGGATATTTTATTACAAAAATCTTACATATTGTACCTTTAATCATAAAATACAATGAGTGTTTTTCCAGAAATTGCTAAAAAATGCAGCAAGTTTAGTTTGATGGGCAGAGTTTGTGTGTGTGTGTGTGTGTGTGTGTGTGTGTGTGTGTGTGTGTGTGTGTGTGAGAAGAGAGAATATACAGTTTTTACAGTATAAAAACCATAGGGATCTTCGCCGTGACGTCACGACGCGCTCTGGGGTGCGTTTCCCGAAAGCATCGTTGGCCAACTATGGTCGCAAGTTCATCGCAATGTCCATTGAACTCTATTGGTAACGAGGGAACTTGCGACCATAGTTGGCTAACGATGCTTTCGGGAAACGCACCCCTGGTTGGCAGAAGAAAAGTAATGGCCGCTTGCTGCGCAGCGCAAACACAGAAGAAAAATGGTTGTATCGTGCTGTGTGATCGGCAAGATTGGGTACTGTACTGTGTGTATCATCTGTGTACATACCCTTATATATTAAGGGCAAATTATTGTATTTTAATACATTTTTACGTGTCAACCAATGTTATATACAGGGCCTGAAGTTAACTTTTTTGACCACCAGCCACTGTGACTTTTTACCAGACAGTTTTTTTTGGCCTCATAAAAGGTGAAAAAAGGAATTGCACAAACATTTCTTCTTTAACTTGTAAGAATACACATTTAAGTTCTGTCAATTTATTAACGAGATCCATACAAGTAATAATAATACAGATAGACCTAGTGCAGCTCGCATGTAAACAAATCACACGTGGCTGTGTTGATGGCTGGGCAGCTGTTAGTTACAGCGTCCAGGAACCGTTAAGCAGAACTAAATTAATATTGTTATTACTGGTAAAGTTACCGGGTAGGCTACCGGACATTTTCTCACCAGTTCCCAACATCTGTGCAACTGTCATTGTACTGTAGCCTATGTCAGCGTTGCATAATC
Source organism: Squalius cephalus (assembly GCA_022829025.1). NCBI lineage: Eukaryota > Metazoa > Chordata > Actinopteri > Cypriniformes > Leuciscidae > Squalius > Squalius cephalus. The sequence goes on along the minus strand of CM040802.1, from coordinate 39,098,073 downwards.
GCATCTCATCTCATTCTCACCAACAGTTTAATACAACTCACACATTCAAACGCAGTCAGAGAAGGGCCTCATCTTGCTCTCCGATCACATCTACGTTCCGAAACACTCAAACAGATGCTTTCTTTACTAATGTGCCGCCACATTTTTTAGCTGTAAATCCAACGAATTTGCTGACTTCGTTAGTCAAAGAACAACAAAAAATTCTCACTCAGGTGATATGGATCAGGCAGAGAACATGAACCCTGGTTATAAAAGCTTAATTATATCTCTTTTTAGCTTCTTCGGACAAATAATTAACATTATGCTGACAAAACACAGGTAGACTGCTGCGACTTGTTGGTTCTTTCTGCCAACCAGTTCGCGGCCACGCCCATATCGTGACGTCACATTTGACTCCGGCGAACATCCCTATTACGTCTGTAACGTGTGTGTGTGTGTGTGTGTGTGTGTGTGTGTGTGTGTGTGTGTGAGAGAGAAAGAGTGTGTGTATTTGAGTGTGTGTGTGAGAGAGAGAGAGAGAGAGAGAGAGAGTGTGTGTATCTGAGTGTGTTTGAGAGTGTGTGTGAGAGAGTGTGTGTATCTGAGTGTGTTTGAGAGTGTGTTGTGAGAGAGAGAGAGAGAGAGAGAGAGAGAGAGAGAAAGTGTGTGTGATTGTGTGAGAGAGTGTGTGTATTTGAGTGTGTGTTTGAGTGTGTGTTTGAGTGTGTGTGTGTGTGTGTGTGTGTGTGTGAGAGAGAGAGAGAGAGAAAGTGTGTGTGTTTGTGTGAGAGAGTGTGTGTATTTGAGTGTGTGTGTGTGTGTGTGAGAGAGAGAGAGAGAGAGAGAGAGAGAGAGAGAGAGACTGTTTGTGTGTGTGTGAGAGGGTATTACAGTATTGTGTTTAATAATATAAATAAATAGGACTAAAACTAATAGACTGAATAAACAGACAACAAAACAAAGAACATCAAACTTAAACAGGACTGACTGCATTAACATCAGATGCACAGCCGCAGGGGCTTGTGGGTAATATCGCGAACGCGCCAGCAGAGGGCAGCAGTTCATCACGTGACTCTTCATACAGATCGACTCAAAACATACAAATCTCATCAGATATGAGACTAATTCTGCTGTAAAGATGATAGTCATTATTAGATCAGTTCTCATCTGATAGTGTCAGTGCAGTTACATCTATAATAATGCTGAATCTGAATGAATACTTCTATGATTGAGAAATATTCGTATATTCATGAGTGATGCGTTGATTAGGTGAGAGTGAACTCCTCAGGTCTCGTGTTGTGTGGTCAGTTAGCAGGAGTTATGGATGTTCTCATAACCCTTCATGAGAGCAGATGAAACACTAGAACTGAGTCAAACCCGTGCAAAATACTAATCTCATCAAGTTTGATATGAAGACATTCGTTTTGTCAGAAGAACAGTCTTCAGTCCACACCGTGTGAGTCACTTTGATTACTTTAATACATATATAAATATATTTACCAAAACAGTCTTTTTTTATGTGGCGGAAATTGGTTTCCATATCACTGCGATGATATTTCAGATAAATAATAATTGGGGGCGTGGTCTGTTGATAAATAAGCGTTGGGGCGTGACCATGTGATAAATAATAATTATGGGCGTGGCCTGGTGATAAATACTCTTTGGGGCGTGGCCTGTTGATAAATAAGCTTAGGAGGCGTGGCCGTGTGATAAAATAATAATTGGGGGTGTGGTCTAAGATCAGCGTTTGTAATGAGATGCAGGTTCGAGTCATTTCTCCTCTTTCTTATCTTGAATTCCTGTTTTACTGCAACAAAAACAAAAAACAAAAAAACATTCAAAGTATTCAATTCATCTGTAATATTTCTTTCAGTTTGGATGAGGGAGGAAGGTTTTGGTAAAACACCATAACAGATTCAGCTTTATTTATCTGATAGTATTCTTATTTTTTATGTTCAGAAATGTGAAACCCAGTGTGAAAGGAGGACATATGAAGGGTCGTGTTTTAATAAGCACCGCTGGATTAAAGGATCCCAGCTGTTGTTGTGTCTGGATAGAGAATATTAATACAGTCCAGCATCACGTGACTGATCTGTGTGTGTGTGTGTGTGTGTATTGAGTATTTATAGCTCATGTTCATTGGTGTAAACTCTGAATGAAACCCTCGCGCGCCGGATCATGTGTCGGCTCCCGTAGATTCCTCCGGAGGATCGCGACGCGTTTCAGAAGGTGAGGCTCTTCACTTCGGTTCCCTCTTATCGTTCCCTGTTATCATTCCCTGTTATCGTGACTGGTGGAAGTTTCTGGCTGAAATGAATCGCGAGCGCTGAAGTTCTCCGTGCCTTTACTAACGAGTCCGAACGGGTTTCTGAAGGAAAGGTTCTAACTCGGGCAGTGTGAGACTCGTGTCCACTTCTGTGTTCGGTCGTGTGGAGTGAGTTTAGTGTCAGAAATGATGCTGATTGATTGATTGATGTTGATTTAAGCTGCTGCTGAAGTTTGAGAAGGTTGAGTTTGTGTAACATTACTGACATGTGAAGCTTAATTTGCCATCAGTGAATGAATGATCATCATCATCATCATCATGATGATGATGTTATGAAGTGACTTTATGACATCTACGCTCATCTACGAGTATATCTCAGTCAGTGTGTCACGGGTTTCCAAGGCAACAGCTGTTTCACCTCTCGACACTCGGAATTCTCATGATTGTAAGATTGAAACAATGTTGTGAAAAGCAGAATATTCAGCTGAACTGGAGTGTGTTGAGAGTTGATAATATCTAACATGAAGAACATGTAGCCTGTTTATGAGCATCATAATGTTTTTGCAATGTGACACTTTATTATGTCAATTACAACATATAGAACCATGACATACAAATACAATACTTACATTTGATCATTGTTTTATATCACAGTAATATTGAAATAATGAGAATAATAGTAAAAAAAAAAAAAAAAAAAAGGCATGAATTATTCCCAAACTGAACATGGTTTTAAAGTCCCCTTGAAATCAGAATGGACAATTCTTGTTTTGTTATGGAATATTACAGTGTTTATTCTAAATGATTTATGGGTGCACATCATTATTGTGTTAATAATCTTGATTCAGAATAAGTTCCTCTTGCAGCATCTCTTCTCTGATGATGTGGGCGGGGCAACCTGTCACTCACATGAGATCATCCAATAGCAAACCACAACCATCCAATCAATTCCCCACATACACAATCAAGCCCCGCCCACATCTGTTCTTGTTCCTGAAGCATTTCACTCGATATACGACACAATAGAGGAGAAAAGAGACTTTACCCTAAACCTCGTCTCTCGTCCCAGACTCCACAGGTGAGACAGACTGGGATGAAGATGATGATGAAGGTGATGATGAAGATGATGATGATGATGATGAGACTGTAATAGTCGCTTCTCTTCCGGGAGGATCGTCTCCGTTCTGGGAGTTCACAAAGCCCTGGTCGGCTTTGATCAGTGTTTTATTGTGATTGGATGATGACATGTTAATGGGCGGGGTTTGCTTGCCATACGGGAGTATTGTGAGTAATAATCATGATAATTTGGGGGAATTATTTATTGCCATAAAAAAGATTCTTTGTGTAATACATATATTTCTTTTATTTAAATTAATTTCAATTTGAGGTGAAATAAGACCTAAGATTCACGAATCCATGTGTATTTATAGTTAATCTGAAAATTATTATTGCATTTGGTGTCAATGTACATAAATTAAACCATTTATATAAAAACAACAGAAGTGTATAACAGTAGATTCGAAGATAAAAGTGTGTGTTTCGGCCCGTATCTCTTTATTCTTCAAGGCTTTTGAACGCAGGTCAATATTGAGTTTGGCAGCGGACAGAATTCCTGAGCTGGAGTGAATCTGATTGGATGTGTGGGAGGGGCGGGGCTTAGCGCTGCACTCCTATTGGCTGACACTGGAGACTGTCACCTGGACACTTGTTCCTCACAACTAGACAGAATCTCAGTGTGGAATTAGAGCTGTGTGTGTGTGTGTGTGTGTGTGTGTGTGTGTGTGTGTGTGTAGAGAGAGACAAATGAACTGGCTGAGATTGTGCTGATGGAGGAATTTGAATGAAACATCAGAAATATTGTTTAAGTGTTTTATTCAGAAGTCTGACTGAAAGAAAATGTGTTGTTGCGAATCCTTCCTCTCTAAAGATGGACAAGATGCTTTCATGTATTTATAAAACACAAACAGAACAGTGTGTGATTGGAATTGTTGCACATGAAATGTTTTCCATTTGCATTTATTGGTGTGGCAGACGCTTTTATCCTCCGCGGGCAGAAACATGAGGAGGGATGAAATACAAACTTCCCAAATTAGAAATACAGGAAACAATAGAGATGAAGATTAAACTGTCAGTTTTCAGACGGTTCGACATCGATCCTCATCTCTGCTTCTATATTCAGATGAAAAACATTCCCTAAATCAACCCAAACAAAACCATTTTACAGGAAAACTCAACTTAGTCTTATGTTGGTGATAGATTAACTCTTGATTTTGTTTAGTTAGTTTTGCATGTCCCTCTCATTAGCCTATTATTTTAATAGTTTAAATTTAATATGAATTTCTACCTAAATGTAGCTTTTATTCAAATGAAAAAATAATTGTCAGGGTCATGTTAAGTTTCATTGTGTTTTCGTTCAGTGTAGTGTCCGTCTCCGTAGTTACGGACTCCTCATTGTTTGTTCCCTTGGTTACTGATTAGTCCCACCTGTGTCTAGTTCAGTTCACCGTCGGTTATCGTCAGTGTTTGATGTGTTGTGTTAATATTCTCACATGTGTTTTAAAGACTATTATTATTATCATTCTGGTCATTTGTGTTTGGATTGCACAGCGCCGTGACTATCGTTTGCTATTGTTAATATCTTGTGTCGTGTCATGTAAATGTGTGAAAGATGTGACTTCAACATTTGATTGATGTAATGATATTTGCTAGTCTGGTCCTTCAACCCCGAAACATTTTGAATGTATTGAATAGTCAATTCACTGTAATGTTTTGAAAAAATAATGCCATGGGTTATGAATGTGTGTGTGTGTGTGTGTGTGTGTGTGTGTGTGTGTATATATGTATGTATGTATGTATATATATATATATATATATATATATATATGTGTGTCATTTTGAATCTGTAGAAGTTACACATTATTTCGTTAGTCCACTTCAGACATTCTACTGACTAGAAGTAAATTGTAACTACATGTCTATGGGGCGTCGTGTGTAAAGTGGCTCACACTGAAAATAACAGCAAAATTTTGTCACATTTAGCTTCAAACAATGTTTAAAAAACTGGTATGAATTTTTGATGGTCACTTTTTAGCACATTTACAACAATATTTGTCAACTTAGAGATATTTTAAATAGTTAAATCTAAATATTAAATGTTACACCTAAATGTTAAATCTAAATGCTAAATCTAAATCTAAATGTTAAATCTAAATGTTAAATCTAAATGTTAAATCTAAATGTTAAATATAAATCTAAATGTTGAATCTAAATGTTAAATATAAATCTAAATGTTAAATCTAAATGTTAAATCTAAATCTAAATGTTAAATCTAAATGTTGAATCTAAATGTTAAATCTAAATCTAAATGTTAAATCTAAATGTTAAATCTAAATGTTAAATCTAAATCTAAATGTTAAATCTAAATGTTAAATCTAAATATTAAATCTAAATCTAAATATTAAATCTAAATGTTAAATCTAACCCTAAATGTTAAATCTAAATGTTAAATCTAAATGTTAAATCTAAATATTAAATCTAAATGTTAAATCTAACCCTAAATGTTAAATCTAAATGTTAAATCTAAATATTAAATCTAAATCTAAATGTTAAATCTAAATGTTAAATCTAAATATTAAATCTAAATCTAAATATTAAATCTAAATGTTAAATCTAACCCTAAATCTAAATCTAAATGTTAAATCTAAATCTAAATCTAAATGTTGAATCTAAATGTTTCGGGTGAAAATAAATATTTAACTAATATGCAAATTCAAAATGCCGGTAACCGGAAGTGCCAAAATAAAAGCTCGAGGAGATCAGTGTGTGTTTATAGCATGGTTTATAGTGTCAAATAACGAATAAAAACCATCTCATCCGAGGAAATGGACTCTTGGACATGGATTATCGTGATAATAACTACCTAAAATAATAATAAGAGTAGGCTAGTGTCACTTTTATGAAAAGTGCGGGACTTATGACCTGTAGCCATAATAGCCAGCCACGAGTCATAAGGTCGAGGTCACTAGCCTACTCTTCAAATACAGTTTCTCCAAACGTGTTTATTATTTTAGGTTTAAGAGCTCTTTGTTTTAAGAGCTTCAGTTCTCTCCACTCATCGTCTGGTGTTGGTTGTGTTTGAGTACACACTGTTACATGTTTCTCGTTCGTTACTACTCTAGTCTCTTGTGTTGTTTAATTAAAGTTAAGTTGATAATAGATCCCCTTGCCACATCTCATCTTCTTCCTCAACCCGAGTGTGACCGATATAAGGTTGCTGTGAGAATATTTGATACCAGTGAAATTTCACAATCCTCGAAAGCAATTTAGATGCCACAGCAGAAACTAATACTAGGCTAAGGTAAGTAAAAAAAAATTCAAACGATTATTGAAGATACAGTATGTAAATGGTCAGTTATACAATAAATAGATTACAAACAATAAAACAAATACTATGTAAACCTATTGTCATATATCTGAGTGAAACGCTTCAGGAACAAGAACAGATGTGGGTGGGGCTTGATTGTGTCTGTGGGGAATTGATTGGATGATTGGATGGTTGAGGTTTGCTATTGGCTGATCTCATGTGAGTGACAGGTTGCCCCGCCCTCATCATCAGAGAAGAGAAGAGATGCTGCAAGAGGAACTTATTCTGATTCAAGATTATTAACACAATGATGATGTGCACCCATAAGTAATTTACAATAAACACTGTAATATTCCATAAAAAAAACAAGAATTGTCCATTTTGATTTCATGATGACTAACGTGTGTGTGTGTGTGTGTGTTAGTTGAAGACTGCGACAGAGTCTCATGCAAGTTTAATAATGACAGTCCAGCGCTGTGGTGATGCTGAATGTGTCATTACTCCCATTTGCACACGTGTGTGTGTGTGGCTCGCTGTCAGGCTGCTGTAATTAATGAACACACAGTGTTGCTGGGCTGTCACACTCTCACTGTTGCCATAACAACAACATGCAAATGAAGCTTGGCTTGATGTTTTTACATTTATAATCAGGAGAGAGAGAAAAGCGACTTCTTCCCTCCAGCAGAAGCGATGTGATTCCTCCACAAGCGCCGTCATTAATATTACACACGCGGCTTCCAGCGTCCTGATGTGGAAGAGCTGCTCGGACACACACACACACACACGCACACGCACACGCACACACACATACGCACGCGCACACTCCTCCATTTGACCATCATCTGCTTCCTTCAAGTTCTGCAGAACACAATCAATCTGCTCAGTGATGTATTAATTGTATAATGTATTATGTGAATGCTATGTCAAAGAGATGTGTCTTTAGTCTAGCTTTGAACTGACAGAGTGTGTCTGCTTCCCGGACAATGGTAGGAAGACTGTTCCAGAGTTTTGGTGCTAAATAGGAGAAGGATCTACCGCCAGCAGTCGATTTTGATATTCTAGTATTATCAACTGGCCGGAATTTTGAGATCGCAATAGACGTGAAGGACTATAATGCGTTAAGAGCTCGCTCAAGCACTGCGGAGCTAAACCATTTAGTGCTTTGTAAGTAATCAGCAATATTTTAAAATGTATACGATGTTTAATAGGGAGCCAGTGCAGTGTTGACAGAACCGGGCTAATATGGTCATACTTCCTGGTTCTGGTAAGAACTCGAGCTGCTGCGTTTTGAACCAGCTGTAGTTTGTTTATTAAGCGTGCAGGGCAACCACCCAGTAGAGCATTACAATAATCTAGCCTTGAGGTCATGAACGCATGAACTAACTGTTCCGCATTTGTCAATGAGAGCATATGGCATATTTTTAAGATGAAAAATGCGGTTTTACAGATACTAGACACGTGACTTTCAAATGAAAGATTGGTATCAAAGAGCACACCCAGGTTCCTAACCGACGACAAAGACTTGACAGAGCAGCCATCAAGTGTTAGACAGTATTTTAGTCTTGTCCAGTCATTATAATCTCTGTTTTTTCAGAATTAAGTTGTAAGAAATTACTAGTCATCCAATTTTTTATATCAGCTGTGCATTTTGTTCATTTTGTGAATTGGTCATTCTCCTCGGGGACCTATACACAATATATGAACAAACAAAATGTGATAAATAAATAACCCCAAAACACACAAAAACACATCACACAATGCTAAAACATTATTTTCTATGACATTAATTTGACCGTAAATACTTGTTTTAAAAGTTTTTATGTCGTTGAATGAAAAAAGGACACTAATATGATTAACGTCTTTAAATATTTATACAGTATGAAATGACATGTATAATGGGGAAATGAAAATGTCATTATGTGTGAGTACAATGTGATCTCTGTGTGTGCTTCTGCTGATGTGATGAATGTAGTCATGTGTGTTTGGATTCTCAGTCGAATCGTGCCAGAATCGCCTCACTGACCCTCCAGCCTTGAGATCTCAAACGTCTGGGATTGGTTACAAATGAATACAAACCTGTTTTACTTTCCCCTGCAGATTAGACACTTTCTTTTCTCTTTCTCCTTCTCCTCTTCGTCTGTGATTCTAGATAAAGCTGTTGGTAAGTCTTCTGTCTTTGCTGAGTTGTTGGCTTTGATTCTGGAATGCTTGAACTCATGAACCTTCTGTGCAAACTCCTCTTTCTCTCTGTTGAAAAGTGTGCATCTGCTTTGTTTGTCAGAGGTTTTTATTATTTGGTTGTAGTCTGTACCACATTGCAGTATATAGCACCAAATATTGTGCACCAAAATAACTGAGTTTTTTGATAACCTTCTCTCAGAGCTTTAGAATTAAACAGGTCGTTTTTTGGTGCTCTGCATGTAAGACTTTTATGTAAATGCTTCTTCACATGTGAAATGAGTAACAGTAAGTTCAGTGAGACATTGTTGCTGTTTAGTTTCAATAACCCTTTTTTCACTGGGGAGGGAGTTTTCTGTTCTGAAAAGTTACAGTATGATTTTATAGTCCAGTGAACTCTTATTTCAGATAATCAAGAAAACATTTGCACAAAAAACTTTTACTTAAGACACTTGGGGCCAGATTTACTAACAGTTTGAGCCAGCAGCACAAACCTTCTTTTGGCGTTAAAAAACTACTGTCAGGATTTACTAAAGACACGCAGTGAGAAACTAGCGCTGAAAAAGCGTGGACAGGGTTATTTTTGTGGCTGACCTTAGTGCATATGCATTTGCAGGAGTTTCCCTTTCAGATGCAGTATTCATGGGAGGAGAGTATTTAAATGAATCTCACAAGGTGATTTACTAAGGTTTGCGCTCATCAATGTACCAGTTGTTTGCGCCATTATTTACCGCCCAAAAAAAGCACGTCTTTAACCAGACGCTAACTGGTAGATTGTGTTGGTCATTATGGAAATGATCTGACTCCATCTGTGTTCTTTAATTTGCGTCAGTAGATAACGCTAATGTGCCCTGTTTAGTAAATCTGCTCCTTACTGTGCTTTCAGGGTAAACATTTCATCAGAATGTGTGTTCCATGGGAATTAATTAAGCGCATGCCTTTGACATTTCTAGTGCTGTGCTCTTCCAGTTACAGGACCTGATTGGTGTCACTGACCTTCTAATAAAGTCCTTCTGTATCTTTTCCCTTTGTGCAGGTGAGCCTCCATGACACCCAGTTTAGCAGATGAAGCTCACCTGCCCAAATGCTGGGTTTTCACTCTGATCCCTTAGTCCCTAATTAAAATCCCTCACCAGATCATCATCTGCCCGTCGTCACCGTACTCATCATGTCAAGCCAAAGGAACCCCTGTGTGCTCAATACAACCGGCTTCACTCCCGAAGACTCTGTGGAGATGGATGTTTCAGTGGAGACTGCACTGGACAGATGTGATCCTGTTCCGCCTCCAACAGACGAAAGCCGGATGGCATTGAACGACGAGGAAGAGGAAAAGACAGAAGGGGTTTCTTCATCGGAGAAGGGTTCCTTCTACACCCGTAACCTCAGCAACTACAGTGATCATGAGGACTTCCATCGGTCTGAAGGACCATTCTGTGTTTGCACCTTCTGCAATTTCAGTACCAACAACTTTGAATGTCATAATAAAGTTCAACACCCAAACGAGAGCTGTTTCAAGTTCAGGCAAACCGTTGATTGCAAGAATGATGGTTCCCTTCTGGAAGCAGGTGGAAACACTGGAAAGACACCAAAATACAGCATTTTGGAGAAAGGACTCGAGGTGGAGAAGGATCTGTATAGTCCAGTGTTGAAGGATGAGATCAGGGCTGTGAGTGTAAATGGTACGATCATTATCCCGGAGCCCGTGTGTCATGTGACCCCTCTTCTACAGCGACCTCCCAATCTCTGCAACTCTCCCACAATCGCAGTTCCTCTTCACACCAGCAAGTACAACCCAGTCCTGGACAGCAATCCCACCCTGATCACATGTTTCAGCAGATTCCCGTACCCAACGCACTCAGAGTTCTCCTGGCTCACTTCAGTCTCCAGGCTCCCGGAGGAGCAGATCAAGGTGTGGTTCTCCACCCAGCGCCTGAAGCAGGGCATCACCTGGACTCCTGAAGAGGTGGAAGAAGCCCGGAAGAAGATGTTCAATGGGAGTATACCAACCCCACAGCACACCTGTGTGGCTTCACCTACACCTGAACCAACTCGTCAGACCAGCCCTGCATCAAACAGCTCAGCAAATATATCATCCACCACTTCTACAGCTCTCCGTCAGACTCTTAAACACTCTTCAGGAACTCCTCTCTTGGCTTCAGAGCTCAAACGCCCTGTTGTGCACATGCCTCCACTTCTCGCTTCTTCTCCTGGGTTCCCTGAGTCTAAAACATCTAGCCCTGCTTCTTTTGTGGCCTCAGACATTAAGAGACCTGTTGCATATTGTGTCCCACCTAAAGGGAAACTCCCAATGGTTCAATCCAAAGAGAAGATGATGTCCAAAGAAAGACTCCCTTTGTTACCCATAGTGTCCACCAATCTCAAAAGATCTCTAATTCATCAGCAAATAAACAATCGTACTTCTGCCTCTGCCTTCATTCCTAAAAACAAGTTATCCTGCTTTGGTAATGGTATAACCGTGTCCTCTTCACCATCACAAGTGAACAGACCAACAATCATCCAGACTCTTTCCCGGTCCCCGACACCAGTCCTTCAGTGTAAGTCTACAGGACCACCAATGCTCCCATGCTTCAGTAGTCAGAATGACAAAGAAATCCCACATGGGGATGTTAAGCATTGGTTTCTTGACCACACTACAAATTCCCAGAACTCGTGTGTTGAATTCGGTTCGGTTCCCACTCAGTTTCCTCTTCTGAAGGACAAGAGTCCTGGACAAATCAAGCTTCTAGAGGAGAGTTTCCAGAGGAACAGTTTCCCATCCTATAATGAGGTCGAGCACCTCATGATCACCACTAGACTGTCCCGAGAGGAACTCGAGAGCTGGTTCTCGGAGCGCAGAGCACTTCGAGATTATCTGGAACAAGCCCTGCTGAACTCCATGGGTTCTAGACGGGATTCCCTACAGCCGGTCCTCAACGGATCCCAGAGATCCGGGACTCGTACCTTCAGCCCTGTGCCTCCCAACAGCAAGTCTGTGAACCAGGTCAAAAATGGGTTAGTCCAAAGCCGATGGCCTTCGCCTGTGGAGTTCAGGCGTATGGAGATGCAGACGCGGTTGGCCCGTGCAGAACTCATCCGGTGGTTCCGAGACAGTCGGCTGGCTCGGCAGAGCTGCGTCCTGGACTGGAAGGAGGTGTTTGGAGAGCGGAACGGCTGCCGGGCTGAAGACTATCCGAGCCCAAAGGATCGACCACTCAGAGAAGAGATCATCAAACCCAGCAGCCCAGAGATCGAGAACCGGTTCTCCAACACACTTGCTCAGCACACGGGGAACCCAGAGATCGAGAACCGGTTCTCCAACACACTCGCTCAGCACACGGGGAACCCAGAGATCGAGAACCGGTTCTCCAACACACTCGCTCAGCACACGGGGAACCCAGAGATCGAGAACCGGTTCTCCAACACACTCGCTCAGCACACGGGGAACATCGGGGAAGCGTTCGGAGACGGTAGCGAGGACTTTGGAGTTTCAGACTCCAGTTAGAAGATGGAAGGTATGTTTAAAGATGAGCAGAACACTGTTGCATGTGCTGGTGTTGTCATGAAAGTCGTGTTTTTTGGTGAAGTGTATTGAAAGAATGGTAGAAGTTTAACCCTCTGGTGTTCTTCGGGGTCTTTTTAACCCGCAAATTACTTTTGCTGAATTAAAAAAAAAAATTCTCCTTGTCCAAATGGCATGAAACTTTGTACGGCTCTCAACCCTTTCTAGATCTACAATTTTGTTTTGTTTTTTATTGTAATGATATCTGTTTTTATGTTAGCGTGAAAAAAGTTGTCACATTCATGGTCTTTGGGGTCTCTGGAGACCCCGCTAGGGCTGCTCGATTATGGAAAAAATCATAATCACGATTATTTTGGTCAGTATTGAAATCACGATTATGTAACACGATTATTTCACATGACTTTGGGAACGTGTTGCATTTATTAAAAAGACACCTTTCAACAATTCAATTTTTTTTTAATTTTGAACATTTATTGTACTTTTTGAACTATTAAAATAAATAATATAACAGATAATACTTCAATGAGTATTTTAATAATTCCCGCAGGTCTACCACTTATAATGCGGGAAATTCCCCCACAAACATTGATTCACTTTAGCAAGTAGATTGTATGAGTCGCCTAAATTAATCCACACAGATTATAAAATCAAATCAATCATTTTAAAACTTTCGCAAAGATGCAATTTCACAAACCGCGTGAGTTCAGCGGCGCTGCGTCTTCTCTCTCGCTATCTCTCAAAATGTGTTGGACAAAGCAAGCGTCGAAATTACATGACGGAATTGTCACTTGCACAATCGGGCCATTATTGCATCGTTACTAAAGTTGATTATTTTCACTTCTTTTTAAGTCTTATCAGTTTAAACATTCAAGCAAAGAGAGTTTACAGCTTTGGGAGGGGCGGGTGTGCGCGTGCGCGTGTCATTCAGAACACAAGACAAAATAATCGTTTTTATTCGATTGTACTATTTTTGTGATCTTTGGAAGCCGAAATCAAAATCGAAATTCAATTCAAATAGAAACAATGCAGAACACACATAGACATAAATTAAGTGGCACTCTTCTAACAATGCTAAAAACATTCACAATGCAAAATGATCATGCTCACACACACACACACACACACACACACACACACACACACACACACACACACACACACACACACAGAGAGAGAGGGAGAGAGAAAGAGACCAAAGTTACTGCTTTATTTGCTTATCTGTTATGCTGTTTGCTGTTATTTGTTCTGTTCATTGTATTTTGATGTTCATGTCATGTATTTGTACTCAATATATAATATAACTGTACATATCTGTTCTGTTACAGTTAGTAACTGAAGTGTAGATTACATTTGTACAATTATATGAAAAAGAAGAAGATTGAAATAAATGATAAACTCTAAAAACTCAACTTGTATCTTTTTCAGGTTTGATTCTAATCATAATGTAACATTATTGAAAAAAAATTTCAGTACAAAAAATGCTAAACTTTGGCAAAGTCATTTTTATTGTTATAATTGTGATTTCATAATATTTAGATATGAATCCAACTGGAAAAACTTCAGTTAGTCAAATAGCATATAGTGGAGCTCTATAGCCATCTAGTGGTTAAAACTACATTTTCCAAAATATGGGCAACAATTTTACACTAAACCATGTAAACTTATTCATGTTATCCCCATAAATGAAATTTCGAAATTTGGGTCTTTTATAAAGTGAATTTTACATTAAAAATATATATATATATCAGAAATCCTCCAAAAACTACACAAATGTGGAGTAAAAAAACATTAATAAACAGAGTAAAATTACATTTGTTGAAAAAAAAACAAACCATTATTTTGTTACAAAATTACATTTTGTTGCCTGGGGTCCCTGGAGACCCCAAGACCCCTGCACCCCAAACGAAGACCACACTTAAAGGGGTCATGAAATGAGGAATCAAAATTTCCTTGATCTTTTAATATATAAGAGGGCATTGTACTATAAAACATCCTGTAAGTTTCAGAACTCAAAACGTTCTTGTTAGTCTAAAAACAGCGTATATTGAAGCCAATCCCTCTGAACGAATTATTGCGGATGTATTACGTAATTATGAATGTATTACGTAATAGTGTAAACGCCTCCTCTGCAGAAGACTAGCGCCTGCTTCTACATCACTGCTTATCTAGCCCCGCCCACCTACATCACTGCTTATCTAGCCCTGCCCACCGATTCTACATCACCCTGCCCACCAATTCTACATCACTGCTTATCTAGCCCCGCCCACTGATTCTATATCACTGCTTATCTGGCCCCGCCCACCGATTCTATATCACTGCTTATCTGGCCCCGCCCACCGATTCTACATCACTGCTTATCTGGCCCCGCCCACCGATTCTACATCACTGCTTATCTGGCCCCGCCCACCGATTCTACATCACTGCTTATCTGGCCCCGCCCACCGATTCTACATCACTGCTTATCTGGCCCCGCCCACCAATTCTACATCACTGCTTATCTGGCCCCGCCCACCGATTCTACATCACTGCTTATCTGGCCCCGCCCACCAATTCTACATCACTGCTTATCTGGCCCCGCCCACCGATTCTACATCACTGCTTATCTGGCCCCGCCCACCGATTCTACATCACTGCTTATCTGGCCTCACCCGCCAATTCTACATCACTGCTTATCTGGCCCCGCCCACCGATTCTACATCACTGCTTATCTGGCCCCGCCCACCAATTCTACATCACTGCTTATCTGGCCCCGCCCACCGATTCTACATCACTGCTTATCTGGCCCCGCCCACCAATTCTACATCACTGCTTATCTGGCCCCACCCGCCAATTCTACATCACTGCTTATCTGGCCCCGCCCACCGAATCTACATCACTGCTTATCTGGCCCCGCCCACAGATTCTACATCACTGCTTATCTGGCCCTGCCCACCGATTCTTTATCACTGCTTATCTGGCCCCGCCTACCGATTCTACAGCACTGCTTTTTTAGCCCCGCCCACCTATTCTACATCACTGCTTATCTAGCCCCGCCCACCGATTCGTGCATGTCATGCAGTGGGTAAATAACGACAGACGCAAACGCAGGTCAATGCAGAAACCAAACGGTAAAGATGGCTCTGAAGATAACAAGACCAGACTGTGAAACAACACAGCCTTTGCATTACCTTCCCTCTGATCCCAACATTAGGAAGGAGTGGATTAACTTTAGCTTAACTTTATTTTGAAGTTCCAGACCGCATCAGTAAGAACTTGGTCCTTTGTTCACTTCATTTCACTGTGGATTCAGTTACAAACACGGCACAGTTCGACGCAGGATTTTCAGAGAGATTGGAATTAACAGACCATGCTGTACCGAGTATTTTGGATCCGACAGTAATATCACGCCACACTCTACGTAACTGTTGTTATGGTCACTATCGCCGTTATGACAGATGGTTTGACCTGGACTGAGCATGTGTGCGTTTTTAACCTGTATGGCTGAATTTCACCGCTATTCTCAACATCGGAAGTTTAAAAACAATCCCACACGTGTACTGACGGGGCTTTGAACATATTTACATATGCAGAACGGTTGGCCAATCACAGCAGTGGGCGTGTACTTCGAGTCTATAATCCCCCCCGCCGGCTCAGACCATGTGTTTCGGTGAGGGGGTCAACAGGACAGAAATAGCCCATTACTGATAATAATATCATCATTATTATATAAAAACCCTCTTCATCTAGAAGTGGACCTCAGACAACAGCACAACATAATAAAAAAGCAGTTCATGACCCCTTTAATACAACTTAAGCTGTTGATGGGTTTAGCAGCATTATGGAGATTAGCACAGAGAATACACTCGTCTCTTTAATACACTCGTAATGGACCCGCGTTAGAGAGGTGTGTGTGTGGGGTTTTTGTTTTTTCGTCAATGGGCAGATTACAGTGTCTGTCTCCAACACATCATCTTCTGTGTTCTACAGCGGAGAACTTTACTCATGCTCGCGGATTAAGTTATTTCCATTAGATGTTTCAGTTTTATTACACTATATTTTTGAAACACGCATTTTAATGTTTAAATTATTTTCTATGGTAGTTGACATTATTTCCCACATGACTGAACTTGCTTTAACATTCCTCTGAATAAAACACTCTTAATAACTGAAAGCAACTTTAGTGAAGTATGAATTTTAAAGCATCACTTTGTGTGTACAGCGTGAATATGTGTGTGTACAGCTTGAATATGTGTGTGTACAGCGTGAATATGTGTGTGTATTTCAGTTTAAGATGATCGGGTGGAGTGAGTGAGCCTGACCTGTTTAAAGCTAATCATGATTTCCCTCCACAGGCGAGAGACGGGTCGCTAGTGTTTCTCTGGAGAACCGTGGAAGAGCGCCAGGAGCCGCTGGTGTGTGCGTGTGTGCGTGAGTGTGTGTGTGTGTGTGCGTGAGTGTACGTGAGTGTGTGTGTGTGTGTGTGTGTGTGTGAGTGTGCGTGAGTGTGCGTGAGTGTGTGTGCGTGAGTGTGTGTGAGTGTGTGTGTGCGTGAGTGTGTGTGAGTGTGTTTTGGACTTTAAAAACACACAGGGAACTTCTGTGTGCTGAAGTATCTGTGCTTTTAAAAGTTTCTGTACACACACTTTTGCTGCACATCTGGACATGCCATTTTTATTACATTTTATAATGGGATCAAATTTCGTCTTTTTTTATCGGACATGTGTATTTCCGAACAGTGGGAAGAGATGCAGAATCACGAGGTGCTGAATATCCTCTGGACTCTTCGTCAGACGTGATATATGAGCAGGAACACTGCTGAATGTCTGCTGTACACACACTCCTGCTGTGTTTAGACTGTGTGTTTGCCTTCTGTGTTTCTGTTCTGTCGTGTCAGTAAACGCTATCGCTCTTCTCACACACACAATAAAACACAGTCGTATTTATTGTTTGTGAGATGTCATTGCTGTAATATATTTCATATGAAGCTTCGCTCTGCTCCATAGATTCACTGCGGTGTGAAAGCGGAATCATAAGAACAGATCATTGTGAATCGGAGCCGTCTGTGATTGGTTGATCTGGTTGTTTAAACCCTCATCCTTCCCTCCGGTCATTTTGACCCGAAACCTTTTTTTTTTTTTTATGTTAAAAATCGAGTGTTCATCAGAGGGTCCAAGACACCAGGACTTTTGTCGCACTTGAACCACGAATACACACATTTTTTTTAATGGATTCGAGGAGTTTTGTGGTTGAAATTTGAAAAGTAACAAATCGGCTCAGTTTGCCCCCCTGAGGAATGAGTGGGATGCGAGGAATGCTTCAGTACACACAGAAAAAAATGCTCAAAATTCAAACTAAATACTCTAAAACTTCACCAAAATTTTTTTTTATACATGTGTATCTGAGTGCACACTGAAGCGAACTGGCTTTAGGACCCAGAGGAACCGCTCGTTTACTCCATCTAGAGATATAAGCTCATCTAGAGTCATGAAGTATCATCTTATATTATTATTTTTCCACAAGAGGACAAAGACTCCCAACGTAAGATATTTAGAGCTGAGTTACAAGGGTCATGCATGAAATTGTGAGTTATTTTGAATTTTTTAGTTAGGGTTAGGGTTAGGGTTAGGAACGTAAGAAAGTCATGTTGTGAATTACGTTTGTTTGGGAGAAGGAACCGTTTAACTTCAGTGTTTGCTCTCAGGCCGGAGACAGAGCTGAGATTCATGAGACTTCAGACGGTCACGCTCTTGATGTTCTGCTGTTCTAATTATCGTTTATAATAATCCTGTATTATTTCTGATCTTCAGTGTGTTTCACTACACCGCTACTGTAACATCAGCTGAGGGAACAATCAGGAGGCTCTTCCTCAGTGTTTACGTCTCGCTTTCCAGATTAAACATCGAAATATTCTTACATCAAGATACATTTACTGGAGAAGAAGCAAAATGACAGAAGATTTAAATTTTTATTGAAAAATATATAAAAAATAAGCTAATTGATGCTTATAACAAGAAAAACATTTTATGCAAGTGTCCAGATTCTCTTCCTGACTCGTTGCCAGAGATTAGTTCTTGATTGAAGCACAAACTGTTTTTATAATATGCTAAAGTATTCCCTTTCCCTTCTAAAGTAAAGGTCTTGATTTAAGCATTTGTAGATATTAGTAATGGAAAACCCTCAGTAAGAACATTGCAGTGTATCCTGAAGGCAAGGCAGGGTTATTTATACAGCACAGTTCATACACTATGGTAAGTGCTTTACACAGAGAATAAGCAGAACATAAAAGCAAGGGAAATTAAAACGGTTATATGAAGTCGAGGTCATGATCATCCAGATGATCGGCTCATCGTACGCTGAGCTTGTTCTCATTCACTGATGTTCTTAGACTAGCTTTGTTTGTGTTGTTCTCTGGGAAAATATGATCCATGAAAGTTCAGCAATAACTTTTTTAAATGAAATTATGAAACTCAATAATTTTAAAGCTACACTCGGTGAGATTTTCTCCCGGCTAGCGGTGAAATTTTATATGACTACCGACTGAATATTACTTTATACCCGTTCCCATTCCGAGGGCGTTAACTCCTGCGGCGGCCGGCAGTCGAGTAATCTCCCCGCGCACTCGTCTCGCCACTGAGTGTAAGAGCGCGAAAGGCGAAGCTTGAATGTCCAGGTTTGTCCCTCTTTGGCTGATGTATTTTCAAGATGGAGGCGCAACATGGCTTCCGCAGGGGGGCAGGGTTTGAGATTTTATTGAAGCTTCCCCGGGCGCCGCCATTGATTAGCGGACCATCACCTGCTGTTAGCACTCCATTGACTCCCATTCATTTTGGCGTCACTTTGACAGCGAATAACTTTACATCTGAGGCGTTTAAAGACTCCATTTGTTCATTTTTTATTTCTAAAGAAACACGACAATGTATAAAAGGCTCCATTACCTTGTATCTTACGTTATGGCCCCGTAGAAACAGTTTTTGTAAAAATAGGCTAACGATTGCATCATAACCCGCGACTCTCTGTCGCACAGTAGAGAGATTACCGTATGGACAGGAGGAGAAGCTCGCGGGCGATCAGGGGGAAGTGGAGGCACAATGACAAAATAATTAATCAGAATACTTAGCAAAAGTTGCTCCTGCTCCAGCTCATGGACAGCTCCTACTCATGCTCTCCGTCTCTGCGAGATTCGGAAGGGAATGATTCAGATTTCTCTTGGCACCGCTACTAGAGGACAGACGGGTTGCTCACGTCACATCTACGTCGTCAAGCTCAGTACGGTCAGCCATCAGGAAGAGAGAGCTTCTAATTGACTTCACTTTTCTCCGTTGAATCCAGTGGGGTCGCTGTGTCCATTTCTTTTACTGTCTATGGGCTTCCGCCATTCGAGTTCGACTCGCTCGTGTGTATTCTAAATGGCAGATTCTACGCTTACGAGAACACTTGATTAGTTGGCGGAAGTAAATACACATTAATGAGCACATATCATTTTGAAAGAACAAAGTGTTTTTTGCTAAGAATCAACTTAAAAAATTACACAGTCTAGCTTTAAGCACAGCAGAAGCACAGATCACTATTTCCAGAGAACGTCTTATGTTTCCACAACCTGTGAGTGTGTGTGTGTGTGTCTGTGTGTGTGTGTGTGTGTGTGTGAGTTTTGTGTGTGAGTTTGTGTGTGTCTGTGTGTGTGAGTTTGTGTGTGTGTGTGTGTGTGTCTGTGTGTGTGTGTTTGTGTGTGTGTGTCTGTGTGTGTGTGTGTGTGTGTGTGTGTGTGTGTCTGTGTGTGTCTGTGAGTTTTGTGTGTGTGAGTTTGTGTGTGTGTGTGTGTGTGTGTGTGTGTCTGTCTCTGTGTCTGTGAGTTTTGTGTGTGTGAGTTTGTGTCTGTGTGTCTATGTGTGTGTGAGTTTGTGTGTGTGTGTGTGTGTGTGTGTGTCTGTCTGTGTGTGTTTGTGTGAGTTTGTGAGTGTGTGTGTGTGTGTGTGTGTGTGTGTGTGTGTGTGTGTGTGTGTGTGTGTGTGTGTGTGTGTGTGTCTGTCTGTCTGTCTGTCTGTCTGTCTGTCTGTGTGTGTGTGTGTGTGTGTGTGTGTGTGTGTGTGTGTCTGTCTGTGTGTGTGTGTGTGTGTGTGTGTGTGTGTCTGTCTGTGTGTGTGTGTCTGTTTGTGTGTGTGTGTGGACACTTAAGGTCCATTCAAGGTTCAGGTCTCTGTCAGTTTCCCAGCTGATAAAACATGTTCTAAAAATGTTTTTCTTACGTTCCCATTAAGTTATGAAAACATTATTTCTGAATATACTCTAAATGTAAAACACCCCTTTTTAAAAAAGTTTTTTCCTGGTTGTGTGAATGCAAAGGGAACATTTTTCTTCAGTGATCATGAGGCCGTTATAGTTTAGCTGATCATAACAGTTCTTCAGCATGACTCTCGGGAGAGGTTAGGGTCAGGGTTAGGGTTATAGGGTTAGGGTCAGGGTTAGGGTTATAGGGTTAGGGTCAGGGTTAGGGTTATAGGGTTAGGGTTATAGGGTTAGGCTTGTGGTTAGGGTTATAGGGTTAAATCGTTCTGCTGGCCGTCAGGATTCTGCTCGTCTGACATCAAAGCTCATAATCACAACTTTACTGAAAGAGTCACAATATCTGTTTTAATCAGGATTAACTCAATAACTGATATTTATTATCTGCTCATTTAAATGAGACGTGAGAAAGTTATAACTGATTTAATGTCATTTTGATTAATTATCTTTCACATGCAATCGGAATTATCGTAAAAACGAGTTTCCTAGTAGGAAATTCCTAATCGAAAATTGGACATGATCACCCTCTCAAGTCGTCATTATAACTTAAACTAGGAAATGTCCAACTAGGAAATTTCCAACTTGGAATTTCCGACTAGTAAAATTTCCAACTGGGAATTTCCGACTAGGAAATTTCCAAGTTGGAAACTCGTATTTACGATAACTCCAATAGCACATGAAGGAAGCATCACTGTGTATAAAACATACAGTACACATACAAAGCACTTGAACGCAACAGGCTCATAATCACGACTTCAGGAGTGGGAAGTAGGAAATATCCAATAGAAAGCTGCGAGAACATCGATCGCTCTCCCTACGCCACGTTTAAAGCTCAGCCCGATCTCGGCAACTCTGCCATCAAAATTATCTCAAGATTCCCAGTAGTAAATACAACTCGAGAGGGTGTTTGTGTTGAATTTCCGACTAGGAAACTCATATTTATGATAATTCCAATAGCAGTCACAATATTTATTTTAATCAGGATTAACTCAATGACTGATATTTATTTACTGAAAATACTTAATCTGCAGTAACTTTTTTTGACTGTAAATAAATGTATTTGTATTATTAGAATGTCATTTTCATTGACATCAAAAAAGTAATGTGATTACGTAATGCACGTTACTTGTAATACATTTCATTACTCGTAACATTAAAAGCAACCTGATTACGTAATGCACGTTACTTGTAATACATTACTTTACTCGTAACATTAAAAGCAATCTGATTACGTAATGCACGTTACTTGTAATACATTACTCGTAACATTAAAAGCAATCTGATTACGTAATGCACGTTACTTGTAATACATTACTTTACTCGTAACATTAAAAGCAATCTGATTACGTAATGCACGTTACTTGTAATACATTACATTACTCGTAACATTAAAAGCAATCTGATTACGTAATGCACGTTACGTGTAATACATTACTTTACTTGTAACATTAAAAGCAATCTGATTACGTAATGTACGTTACTTGTAATACATTACTCGTAACATTAAAAGCAATCTGATTACGTAATGCACGTTATTGTAATACATTACTTTACTCGTAACATTAAAAGCAATCTGATTACGTAATGCACGTTACTTGTAATACATTACATTACTCGTAACATTAAAAGCAATCTGATTATGTAATGCACGTTACTTGTAATACATTACTCGTAACATTAAAAGCAATCTGATTACGTAATGCACGTTACTTGTAATACATTACTCGTAACATTAAAAGCAATCTGATTACATAATGCACGTTACTTGTAATACATTACATTACTCGTAACATTAAAAGCAATCTGATTACGTAATGCACGTTACTTGTAATACATTACTCGTAACATTAAAAGCAATCTGATTACGTAATGCACGTTACTTGTAATACATTACATTACTCGTAACATTAAAAGCAATCTGATTACGTAATGCACGTTACGTGTAATACATTACTTTACTCGTAACATTAAAAGCAATCTGATTACGTAATGCACGTTACTTGTAATACATTACTCGTAACATTAAAAGCAATCTGATTACGTAATGCACGTTACTTGTAATACATTACATTACTCGTAACATTAAAAGCAATCTGATTACGTAATGTACGTTACTTGTAATACATTACATTACTCGTAACATTAAAAGCAATCTGATTACGTAATGTTCGTTACTTGTAATACATTACTTAACTCGTAACATTAAAAGCAATCTGATTACGTAATGCACGTTATTGTAATACATTACTTTACTCGTAACATTAAAAGCAATCTGATTACGTAATGCACGTTACTTGTAATACATTACTTTACTCGTAACATTAAAAGCAATCTGATTACGTAATGTACGTTACTTGTAATACATTACTCGTAACATTAAAAGCAATCTGATTACGTAATGCACGTTACTTGTAATACATTACTTTACTCGTAACATTAAAAGCAATCTGATTACGTAATGTACGTTACTTGTAATACATTACTTTACTCGTAACTTTAAAAGCAATCTGATTACATAATGCACGTTACTTGTAATACATTACTTTACTCGTAACATTAAAAGCAATCTGATTACGTAATGCACGTTACTTGTAATACATTACATTACTCGTAACATTAAAAGCAATCTGATTACGTAATGCACGTTACGTGTAATACATTACTTTACTCGTAACATTAAAAGCAATCTGATTACGTAATGTACGTTACTTGTAATACATTACTCGTAACATTAAAAGCAATCTGATTACGTAATGCACGTTACTTGTAATACATTACTTTACTCGTAACATTAAAAGCAATCTGATTACGTAATGTACGTTACTTGTAATACATTACTCGTAACATTAAAAGCAATCTGATTACGTAATGCACGTTACTTGTAATACATTACTTTACTCGTAACATTAAAAGCAATCTGATTACGTAATGTACGTTACTTGTAATACATTACATTACTCGTAACATTAAAAGCAATCTGATTACGTAATGTACGTTACTTGTAATACATTACTTAACTCGTAACATTAAAAGCAATCTGATTACGTAATGCACGTTACGTGTAATACATTACATTACTCGTAACATTAAAAGCAATCTGATTACGTAATGCACGTTACGTGTAATACATTACTTTACTTGTAACATTAAAAGCAATCTGATTACGTAATGTACGTTACTTGTAATACATTACTCGTAACATTAAAAGCAATCTGATTACGTAATGCACGTTACTTGTAATACATTACTTTACTCGTAACATTAAAAGCAATCTGATTACGTAATGTACGTTACTTGTAATACATTACTCGTAACATTAAAAGCAATCTGATTACGTAATGCACGTTACTTGTAATACATTACTTTAGTCGTAACATTAAAAGCAATCTGATTACGTAATGTACGTTACTTGTAATACATTACTTTACTCGTAACATTAAAAGCAATCTGATTACGTAATGCACGTTACTTGTAATACATTACATTACTCGTAACATTAAAAGCAATCTGATTACGTAATGTACGTTACTTGTAATACATTACATTACTCGTAACATTAAAAGCAATCTGATTACGTAATGTACGTTACTTGTAATACATTACTTAACTCGTAACATTAAAAGCAATCTGATTACGTAATGCACGTTACTTGTAATACATTACATTACTCGTAACATTAAAAGCAATCTGATTACGTAATGTACGTTACTTGTAATACATTACATTACTCGTAACATTAAAAGCAATCTGATTACGTAATGTTCGTTACTTGTAATACATTACTTAACTCGTAACATTAAAAGCAATCTGATTACGTAATGCACGTTATTGTAATACATTACTCGTAACATTAAAAGCAATCTGATTACGTAATGCACGTTACTTGTAATACATTACTTTACTCGTAACATTAAAAGCAATCTGATTACGTAATGTACGTTACTTGTAATACATTACTCGTAACATTAAAAGCAATCTGATTACGTAATGCACGTTACTTGTAATACATTACTTTACTCGTAACATTAAAAGCAATCTGATTACGTAATGTACGTTACTTGTAATACATTACTTTACTCGTAACATTAAAAGCAATCTGATTACGTAATGTACGTTACTTGTAATACATTACATTACTCGTAACATTAAAAGCAATCTGATTACGTAATGCACGTTACGTGTAATACATTACATTACTCGTAACATTAAAAGCAATCTGATTACATAATGCACGTTACTTGTAATACATTACATTACTCGTAACATTAAAAGCAATCTGATTACATAATGCACGTTACTTGTAATACATTACATTACTCGTAACATTAAAAGCAATCTGATTACGTAATGTACGTTACTTGTAATACATTACATTACTCGTAACATTAAAAGCAATCTGATTACGTAATGTACGTTACTTGTAATACATTACTTAACTCGTAACATTAAAAGCAATCTGATTACGTAATGCACGTTACGTGTAATACATTACATTACTCGTAACATTAAAAGCAATCTGATTACGTAATGCACGTTACGTGTAATACATTACTTTACTTGTAACATTAAAAGCAATCTGATTACGTAATGTACGTTACTTGTAATACATTACTCGTAACATTAAAAGCAATCTGATTACGTAATGCACGTTATTGTAATACATTACTTTACTCGTAACATTAAAAGCAATCTGATTACGTAATGCACGTTACTTGTAATACATTACATTACTCGTAACATTAAAAGCAATCTGATTATGTAATGCACGTTACTTGTAATACATTACTCGTAACATTAAAAGCAATCTGATTACGTTGTAACAAACTGGACTAATAATTTAAATAAACCAGTAGTCACTCAAAAGTTCAGGGTACTCACACTGCATTAATGAATAAGGGGAATAACTGAATAAACCCTTGTAATCAGACAAAGATAGGCATAAGCAGGTTATCCAACAAGGTATAATTGTAATTCAATAGTCAAATCCGAAAAATGACACTTATCCGAGAGTCCTTGATCAAATAGTCCATGCTTGAGAAGTATTGTCCTTATGTGTGAATCCGTAGTCCTTGAGCCCCAAAAAATGAATCAAAATGTCCAAGAAAAAAGATAATAATCCTCCAAATGTGATGAACCAGCAAAAACACCCCGAAAAAACAAGTCTTCTCTTGAATCTCGATGGGTAAATAATCCATAAACAACTTCAAAGGAGAAGGCTAAAAACTACCAATCCATTTCATTCAAACAGGATCAACTCACATCCCCTCTCTCACTTGCTTGGGCCTTTTTCTTAAAGAAGGCCTTCCTTCCTCTAGGTGCTCTCCTATCAAAATAAAAGTCCATTTTGCTCACCCCAAGATGTTTCTCCCCCACACATAAAAGTCCCACATACAAAAAAGACAGAGAAATTCAACTAGGGTCTGAAACCAATTAAGTCATCCCTATACATATTTTACACAGTGTCTGACGTTCAATGTCTTCCTCACATTGGTAAAATAAAATATATTTGTGTATTTCTCTTAGCCCCAATATAGTGTCACAGAGTCCCCCCCCCCCCCCTGCCAGCGGCTACTGAGGAAGACTTCCCCAGAAGGGTTTTAAATTAACAACGTTCACTGTCTCTTCTTTGTCATTTGGATGAATCCATCCGACTCGGTAATTCACTGGGCCAAGCTTCGTCTTCACCCTCGCTGGACCTGACCATCGTGGGGCTAATTTAGAGGAGAAATAATCAGAAGCTTTAGAAACAGGATGGGCCCTCACCCAGACCAAGTCTCCCACCTGAAATTGTGTATCTTTCCGGTGGGCATTATAATACTTGGCTTGTCTAAGTTGTGCCTTCATCATAGATTGTTTAACCTCTTCAGCAAGTTGATGCTGTCTTTCCATTATTGAGTAAGAAGATTGAGCGGGGTTCGGTGAAAAGTGGACCAATCTCTCAAGAGGTCCTTGAAGTTGTCTTCCCAGAGTAAGCTCCGCAGGAGTTCTTTTAGTAGTTTCATGTTTGGCATTATTTATTGCAAATCGAAATTCTGCCAGCCACATGTCCCACTCTCTGTGGTTCTCTCCCACATAAGAAGCCATCATAGTTTTCAAGGTCCTGTTAACTCTTTCGGTGAGGTTGGTCTGTGGGTGGTAACTGGTAGTTAATTTTTGAGTTACCCCCCAGTTTCTGCACAAATCAACCAGGAGCTGGCTGAGAAATTGTGGGCCTCGATCTGAAAGGATGTACTTCGGGACCCCCCACCGATTGAAGATGTCATCCTTTAAGATTCGACAGATGCGTGGAGTCTTACTGTCTCTCAAAGGGAAAAGCTCAACCCATTTAGTAAAATAGTCCACCACCACCAAAAGAAAGATATTGCCCTTCTTACTTTTAGGGAACGGTCCCATAAGGTCAACCCCAAGCATATGACCAGGCTCATTCACCACAGTCGATTGGAGGAAGCCCAAAGGTTTTAAATTGGAAGGCTTGTATTGCTGACACACAACACACTCTTTGACATGTTGCCACACATCCTTTCTGACTTCAGGCCACCATGCCACCTCCAAGATTTTCAAAAGGGTCTTCATCTTCCCAAGATGAGCTCCTAAAGGATTGTCGTGAAAGTAGTCAATGAAAGTGAGGACAAGGGACTTTGGCACCACCAGTTGGTATTTGGAACCACCAGCGTGAGGTATAACTCGGTATAACACGCCCTGTTGGATATCCCATCTTATCCGATCACTTTGTTCATTCTTCACTTCTACTTTACCCATCAATTCCTTTACCTGCTCGTCTTGGTCTTGAGCTTCTGCAATCTCAGCCAGAGAGGATGGCAACTCAAAGTTCCATGAGAAGGTCCTCTTTGCTACACATGCAGCCACAATTGCTTGATCTTGGATAGACCTAGATAGGGCATCAGGTACTACATTCCCATGGCGGGTCATGGGAATAACTGAATAAACCCTTGTAATCAGACAAAGATAGGCATAAGCAGGTTATCCAACAAGGTATAATTGTAATTCAATAGTCAAATCCGAAAAATGACACTTATCCGAGAGTCCTTGATCAAATAGTCCATGCTTGAGAAGTATTGTCCTTATGTGTGAATCCGTAGTCCTTGAGCCCCAAAAAATGAATCAAAATGTCCAAGAAAAAAGATAATAATCCTCCAAATGTGATGAACCAGCAAAAACACCCCGAAAAAACAAGTCTTCTCTTGAATCTCGATGGGTAAATAATCCATAAACAACTTCAAAGGAGAAGGCTAAAAACTACCAATCCATTTCATTCAAACAGGATCAACTCACATCCCCTCTCTCACTTGCTTGGGCCTTTTTCTTAAAGAAGGCCTTCCTTCCTCTAGGTGCTCTCCTATCAAAATAAAAGTCCATTTTGCTCACCCCAAGATGTTTCTCCCCCACACATAAAAGTCCCACATACAAAAAAGACAGAGAAATTCAACTAGGGTCTGAAACCAATTAAGTCATCCCTATACATATTTTACACAGTGTCTGACGTTCAATGTCTTCCTCACATTGGTAAAATAAAATATATTTGTGTATTTCTCTTAGCCCCAATATAGTGTCACAACGTAATGCACGTTACTTGTAATACATTACTCGTAACATTAAAAGCAATCTGATTACATAATGCACGTTACTTGTAATACATTACTTTACTCGTAACATTAAAAGCAATCTGATTACGTAATGCACGTTACGTGTAATACATTACTTTACTTGTAACATTAAAAGCAATCTGATTACGTAATGTACGTTACTTGTAATACATTACGTAATCAGATTGCTTTTAATGTTACGAGTAAAGTAATGTATTACAAGTAACGTACATTACGTAATCAGATTGCTTTTAATGTTAC
This sequence comes from Squalius cephalus, assembly GCA_022829025.1. Classification (NCBI taxonomy): domain Eukaryota; kingdom Metazoa; phylum Chordata; class Actinopteri; order Cypriniformes; family Leuciscidae; genus Squalius; species Squalius cephalus. The sequence goes on along the minus strand of CM040802.1, from coordinate 39,069,643 downwards.
GAGTAAAGTAATGTACGTTACTTGTAATACATTACTTTACTCGTAACATTAAAAGCAATCTGATTACGTAATGCACGTTACGTGTAATACATTACTTTACTCGTAACATTAAAAGCAATCTGATTACATAATGCACGTTACGTGTAATACATTACATTACTCGTAACATTAAAAGCAATCTGATTACGTAATGCACGTTACTTGTAATACATTACTTTACTCGTAACATTAAAAGCAATCTGATTACGTAATGCACGTTACGTGTAATACATTACTTTACTCGTAACATTAAAAGCAATCTGATTACGTAATGCACGTTACTTGTAATACATTACTTTTCTCGTAACATTAAAAGCAATCTGATTACGTAATGCACGTTACTTGTAATACATTACTTTACTCGTAACATTAAAAGCAATCTGATTACGTAATGCACGTTACTTGTATTACATTACTTTTCTCGTAACATTAAAAGCAATCTGATTACGTAATGCACGTTACTTGTAATACATTACTTTACTCGTAACATTAAAAGCAATCTGATTACGTAATGCACGTTACGTGTAATACATTACTCGTAACATTAAAAGCAATCTGATTACGTAATGCACGTTACGTGTAATACATTACTTTACTCGTAACATTAAAAGCAATCTGATTACGTAATGCACGTTACGTGTAATACATTACTCGTAACATTAAAAGCAATCTGATTACGTAATGCACGTTACGTGTAATACATTACTTTACTCGTAACATTAAAAGCAATCTGATTACGTAATGCACGTTACGTGTAATACATTACTTTACTCGTAACATTAAAAGCAATCTGATTACATAATGCACGTTACGTGTAATACATTACATTACTCGTAACATTAAAAGCAATCTGATTACGTAATGCACGTTACTTGTAATACATTACTTTACTCGTAACATTAAAAGCAATCTGATTACGTAATGCACGTTACGTGTAATACATTACTTTACTCGTAACATTAAAAGCAATCTGATTACGTAATGCACGTTACTTGTAATACATTACTTTACTCGTAACATTAAAAGCAATCTGATTACGTAATGCACGTTACGTGTAATACATTACTTTACTCATAACATTAAAAGCAATCTGATTACGTAATGCACGTTACTTGTAATACATTACTTTACTCGTAACATTAAAAGCAATCTGATTACGTAATGCACGTTACTTGTAATACATTACTCGTAACATTAAAAGCAATCTGATTACGTAATGCACGTTACTTGTAATGCGTCACCCCAACACTTCTCATTTCAGATGAGATTGAAACACCAGGGCCCGTATCTATAAAACTTCTCAGAAATGCTCTTAAGAATAGTCTTAAGCTTTGACTTGTGTCAAATAATTATTGGTAAAAGTAGGACTTCTCTAAGAGTTGGAGACGTTTATAAAGAAGCAAAAAGCAACTTTCACCAAAGGCTAAGACTTGACACTTCAGTGCTGTGAACTAAGGACTACACTGATGTCACATTTAATGTAATTATAATACAACTGTTTAATTAAGACACTGAAACTTTAATATCTACATGTATTTTTTTAAATTGCTTTGCATTGTGCAATCCTTTTCTTTTGATATACGTCTCCTCATTTACAGTTGCAGTCCTCCTAAAAGTGGCTTTATCTGCTGCGAGATTGAAGATCAGTGACTGTAATACAGAAGATGAGGCAGATTCACCCTTTATTCAAATACTATTAAAAATGTGTTAAAGATTTTGTTGCATATTGTGCATATTTCAAACTAGGAATTTTCTACCATGAAATTTTTAACTTGGAAACTCAGACTAGGAAACTTATATATACGATAATTCTAGAAGCATGTGACGGTAGCATCACCGTGCATAAACACCAGTGATGCGCGGGTTGATCCGAAATGAGCGGGTGCCTGCGGTCACCCGCGGTTACCCGCGGTTACGAGTCATCCAAAAATATTTTTAATGATATTCGGGTCGCGGTCGGTCGGGTCGTTTGTAATAAAGATGCCAATTAAACCTTTGTAATTTATACAAGAGAGCATATGAGCGGAGTGGAGCGGTGAGAATCTCCGCTCATCATCGCTCACGGAAATGTTCGCTCCCCCGCTCAAAGCTACATCAGGCCGCTCCGCTCATCATCGCTCAGCGCTCAACGCAGTTTGCTCCGCGCTCCACTCAAATCGCCCCCCGCTCGCTCCAAAAAACGAAAAAAATAAATAAATAAATCTACATGTATATAACTTTTAGCTTAGACCACAGCCTTACCTCCTAAAGAACTAATGAGCAACAACAACATTTTTCAAATAGAAATGTTTTATTTCAAATTACAAATTAGACCTATGTAAGAAGGAATATAGCCTACGTACACAAAGTCCTGTAAAATTAAACGAATAAATGGGCCTAATAATATAAATAACAATTATATAAACAAAAATATAGCCTACATACAAATTTTAAAAGTAAATTTAGCCTACTATTAGGCCAGAATTTTGATAAGTGAACTTTTGCGCAACGCGCACGATTAAAATTTAAATGGGCGTATCCATTGTACACACAAACTGCTGTAAAATAAAACGAATAAATGGGCCTAATAATATAAATAAAAATTTATATAAATATATATAATTTATTTATATGAAAAAATATACATTAACGTTTTAAAAGTAGGCTAAATTAGCTTAACTATTAGGCCAACATTCTTATAACTGAACTTTTGCGCAGCGCGCAGGATTAAAATTTAAATGGGCTTGTATCAATTGTTTGAATATTACGCTATATTTAATTTACTTTGTTACAGGTTACCATATTCAATTTGCTAACCTTTTGCTTTCTTCCCAGCGTGTTCACATCACACTGCATGTTTACGAGAGATGTGTCTTTTTAGATTCCAAAATGAATCTTTACTGACTGGAATGATGTCTCCACATTCGTTTTCTTCTACCACATTATAGTTAGTTTTATATTATAGTAGCCTACACCTGTGACTTCTTATTTTCCTTTTTGAAGTAGCCTACTTTTTGAACTCCATTATTGAGCCGAGTTTTGACTTAAAATAGAATCCATCTTGCAGTCATCAACAGTAGACTGAGTCAGGCTTGACTGAGCATGCTTCAGAATCGTGGTGTGCGCGGAGCGAAATTGGAGCGGGAAATAGGGCGACGCTCCGTCCTTTTAAAAATGCCGCTCTGCGCTCTGTCCAAAAATGCGGGTCAGGAAGCGGGTCGGGTACAATATTTTCTACTTTTCTTTTTGCGGTCCGAGTTGCGGGCGGGTTAGTTGAAAACGTCGGTCGGGTGCGGGTTGTTTATACATTGACCCGCGCATCACTGATAAACACAACATGCTTCAAATGATTATTCATATGTGTAAATATGCACTAATGTAATGCCGAGTCAAGCCGATGTGGGGAAACTAATGAAGAACAGCAGTCACGGCAGAGATCATCTGTCGCCCAGCTCAGAGACTCGGGGATCTGAACTATCTCCGAGTTTCCCAGGAGTAAATATGACTTGAGAGGGTGTTCATGTCCACTGTCCAACTAGTAGTTTTCCGACTAGGAAACTCCGACTAGGAAACGAAGGAAGCATCGCTGTGTGTAAAACATACAATCATTCTCCTCATGTTTAAAGTTCAGCCCAACTAGGAATTATTTACTAAGTTTCCAACTAGGAAACTCGGGTAACACTCTATTTTACAGTGTCCTTGTTACATATGTTACATGTACTTACCATAGTAATAACAGTAAATTATGCATAATTACATGCAACTAACCCTCAACCAAACCCTAACCCTATAGTAAGTTCATGTAGTTGCTTAAAATTACTCAGTACTTCAATATATAATTACACTGTAACAACGACACCTTACAATAAAGTGTAACCCAAACTCATATTTACCAGTTCTGATGAAGCAATACTGGAGTTTCTCAGTGTGTTTAAGAGTGTGGTGTGTGTGTGTTTAAGAGTGTGTTTATCATTATGGTGTTGTGTGTGTGTTTAAGAGTGTGTGTGTCATTATGGTGTTGTGTGTGTGTTTAAGAGTGTGTCATAATGATGTTGTGTGTGTTAGAGTGTGTGTGTCATTATGGTGTTGTGTGTGTGTTTAAGAGTGTGTCATAATGATGTTGTGTGTGTTAGTGTGTGTGTGTGTGTGTGTGTCATTATGGTGTTGTGTGTGTGTTAGTGTGTGTGTGTGTGTCATTATGGTGTTGTGTGTGTATTAACGGTGTAATTATGTCCAGATATTGGCTGATCCTGATGTGAATGATTAACACACACACTGACACACACTCCCTCTTGTTCAAGTACACTCGTGAAACACTGACTCCAGATTCACCCGTTTAATATTAAACTTCTTCCTCTCAGCGGAACAACACACACTCGTACAGTCGGACAAAACAATGTTTTAATTGTTTACAATATAAAAACTACAACAGAATATCTACAAACACGTTTATTTGTAGAAGAGAAACAGCATGAATAAAAGAAGAAGAACGGTGGATGTTTGTCTCTATGTACGACATGAAGACGATGCAAACACACACTCCTCGAGGACGTGGATATGTACAGAGGTCATGTGGGGGTCATGTGAGGGTCATGTGACCTTCACTCGCGCTGCTCCATCTTCACTTTGGGCGGCTTCAGGAACGTGCGGTTCTTCTTCTCTTTCTTAGTCTTTCCTTTGGCCTGGAAGTTCCTCCAGCTGTCCACTCGCCCGTCACGCGTCTCCTGCGGACACACACACACACACACACACGCGTGATGAAACACGAGCGTCGCGCACCCGTCTGGAGAACCACTGAACTGTCGAACCTCGAAGTTCTTCTGCCACTCGCGCTCTCTCTTGGCCTTCTCCTGCGTCTCGATCTCCTCTTCTCTCTGCCTCTTCCTGCGGTCACACACACACACACACACACACACACACACACACACACACACACTCACTCATATCAGCTCATCCAAACAGAACGAAGAGTAATCACTCTATGATCTTCTGTAGACGTGTAACTGTAACTCATGATTACAGATGTTCAGTGACGTGCGTGCGTGTGTGTGTATGAATGTGTGTGTGTGTGTATGAATGTGTGTGTGTATGAATGTGTGTGTGTATGAATGTGTGTGTGTGTGTGTGTGTGTGTGTGTGTGTGTGTGTGTGTGTGTGTGTGTGTGTGTGTGTGTGTGTGTGTGTGTGTGTGTTTTACCGTTCATGCATGTCTTTTGCTTCCCTCTCCTTCCTCTTGATCTCCAGCTCAGCGAAGAGCTTCATGGTCTGCTTATAGACGGCCTGTCTGAACTACAGAAGCACACACACAGTGTGAACACACTAATACTGCACACACACTCAGTGTGAACACACTAATACTGCACACACACTCAGTGCTAGATCTGCTAGCTTCATCAGGACTCCAGCAGTGTTACGCTGTTAACACTGCTGGAGTCGTGATGAAGCTAGCAGATCTTTCCTAGAGTAACGGTTTAGAGAACGAATGTAGGGCGGGGCTTGGTTCTGTGTAACAAAAATAAAAGAATATAAAATATCAAGCCAAACAGGTACACAATGTATACAATTTATTAAAAAATACATGTAAATAAAACAATTATAAATAAGAATCAGACTTTTTCAGCTGTAATCTCAAAACAAACATCAAAATGTACTTTTATAAACTTTTATAAACCCAGCCAATATAATCACAATGAACATCCAAAATAAAATCTTTAACATTTATATAACAACTGCAAAGCGTCTAATTTGTAAACAAAATGATTTACGCACTAAATCCATTGCTGTGAGGTTCGGGATGTGACGTCTGTTTTGAGAGTTTAAAAATATGCAAATTGTGCTGGAGTTTATGCTGGATTTAGTGCGTAAATCATTTTGTTTACAAATTAGACGCTTTGCAGTTGTTATATAAATGTTAAAGACTTTATTTTGGATGTGTTCATTGTTATATTGGCTGGGTTTGTAAAAGTTTATAAAATTGAAAGGATCTTTGCTTGGTGCATTTGGAAACAAAGCTTGTCTATTTCTAATGTAATCGCGTGCAGCGCTGATGATTATACTGTGTGTGTGTGTTAGATTAAACACACTCGCAACAGACACACCCCAGAGCGGAGGCGTTAGCGCTGCCGGCGGCACGGAGCGGAGTTCTGCTGTAGTGGACACGCACCGTTACTCCTGCGTTCACACCAAACGCGAATAGAGCGTCTGGAGCGAGTGATTTCAACGTTAAGGTAATGCAAAGATGCGTTTACTCCTGCCATCGTATGGAAGTAAAATAATGTCAAATGTTTTTGAAACAAAAAGCCTGTTGAATTGCACTACTTGAAAAAAAATAGGCATTGCATTAACCATGCTTGCATTTTAATGCATTGTATTTTTAGGGCTTGCATTTTAATGGGCTGAAATTCAACATGGTTGAATATTTAAGCTGTGAATATTTCAATTAAAAACATTTCAAACACATTTTCATTATTAAAAATTCAATAATCCATATTCACCTTTCATATTTCACTTCCAAAATATTCAAACTGTTTAAAAATACAACCTATAATATTCAACAGGCAATTTTCAGTCCATTTTATTTCGCTTTGCAAATTCGCTTCCACAAATTCAGTGGTTCAAATTCGACAGTAAATTCAACAGAACTGCAGGAAAAGCAGTAGATTACCGAGATACTCTCCATCTGCTGTTAGTCAAGCCCACCAGCAGGAGGTGCAAAAGCGCTTGTTGTTGACGAAGACCAGCAACAGTTAGAGCAAGCCATTCATTCATAAAATGAAAATGATTATCTGTGTCAGTATATGCGGAAAAGATGATAAAGACACAAAAGCTGTGTTTATGTTTCATTCAATAACTTCATTGTTACTTTCCCTGTGTATTCTACATGTCATCAGCTTTCTCTACATGAACAGGATTACAATCGGTTTCCCTCAATACCTCACACTCGAGGATTCCCCTTCTGTCGGGACAAAACGCTTAACTTAGCTTATGGACTAATACAGTGATATGAAAGACCAAACTCGCACCTTATTGGAGATGAAGCTGTAGGCTACTATATAGGCTAGATGGACTAAGAATATGAACGTAACGCCTACGTGTATTGCATTAGCTTAAACTGGGAAGAGTCATAGCACTTGCATATTGTTGTCCTCCTATTGTTTTTTTAACTGTAAATCGCTTTGGATAAAAGCGTCTGCTAAATAAATGACTAAATGTAGCCTAATAAATGTAAAATTGGCTTGACATTGGACATTCGCACATTTAGGGACCGTCTCAAAAGTTTCATAAAACATTGGCATACACGTTTCTAACTTCAATAGCAAACTTACATTTATTTGAATAAATATCAAAAATCCAAAGGGTGCGCATTATGCCTGACACTACATGAACACTTTACAGTTGGTTTTATGACTGTAAGTCGTTCAATTCAAATGCTATTGAAGTTAGAAACGTGTACCAAAGTCGTAGCCTATACACTTTAGAGACGGTCCCTAAATGTGCGAATGTGTAACGTCAAGCCAACTTTATGCCAGTCGATCACTGGGAAACGCTCAGCATTAAGCTTTGCGGGTTATTCTGAGTCAATCTGCTTGCCTGCGAGTTTGGTCTTTTATATCACTGTAATTAGTCCATTAAGCTATACGTTAAGCGTTTTATATGTCCAGCTGGGGAATCCTTAAGTAGGCTATTGAGGGAAACCCTAATAGCTTGCATGCAGCACATCGCCACAATATAAAGTTAAGGCAACTAAACAACCAAGAGAAATATATGTCAACCTCAAAAATGTAATATTGGATCTGTATATCCGCAACGGGGAATAACATTATAATCTTGTTCACGGTAGAGAAAGATGCTTGTAGGCTACACAGGGAAAGTAACCGTGAAGACACTGAATTTAACATAAAACCACCGTCATAATAATCACAAATACACTTGCATTGCTGTTAAATGAGTTTATGAATGAATGGCTTGCTCTAACTGTTGCTGGTCTTCGTCTACAACAAGCGCTTTTGCACCTCCTGCTGGTGAGGTTGACTAACAGCAGATGGAGAATATCTCGGTAATCTACTGCTTTTCCTGCAGTTCCGTTGAATTTACTGTCGAATTTGAACCACTGAATTTGTGGAAGCGAATTAGCAAAGCGAAATAAAATGGACCGAAAATTGCCTGTTGAATATTATAGGCTGTATTTTTAAACAGTTTGAATATTTTGGAAGTGAAATATGAAAGGTGAATATGGATTATTGAATTTTTAATAATGAAAATGTGTTTGAAATGTTTTTAATTGAAATATTCACAGCTTAAATATTCAACCATGTTGAATTTCAGCCCATAAAAATGCAAGCCCTAAAAATACAATGCATTAAAATGCAAGCATGGTTAATGCAATGCCTATTTTTTTTTTCCAGTAGTGCAATTCAATAGGCTTTTTGTTTCAAAAACATTTGACATTATTTTACTTCCATACCATCGCCCCAA
>CM040802.1:38991150-39056150 GCA_022829025.1 Squalius cephalus | reverse complement strand
ATGTGTGAAAACCACTATTTTGTTTCAAACTTTCACATAGCATCTTTAGGTTATAACAACATTGAAAATCAAAATCTGGATTTGAATTTTTTAAGATTTATTATAAAAACTGATTATTTTTTTTCCCAAAAATGCAATAAATTCATGACTTTTTTTTTTTTCAAAATGCAATTAATCCATTGAATCAATATAAAGTTATTTTTGATCATATTGCCATCGCAAGAAATATCTCCTGAACTTTTTTGACGGCGATCAGCTCACAAAAACTGATTTTGCACGGGCACTTTCCACTGCTCCCTGAATCGAGGCGCTTATTCATTTGTGGATGTAAACTGAATCTGTAAGTCAGCTATGCTGTTTACTTCTGAATATTATATTTCATTCTGGTGCGCTTAACGTTGTCGCTACTGTGTAATAGTAGCCTATGCTATTCACCAACTAAACATATCCTATTCAATGCGTTCACAGTCTCTTTCACGGGCATCATTTGTAGTGGCCTATACACAAACTGTTTACTCAAGCGCAGCGTTTTCTCGGAGTTCACTGTGTGCTTTCTACCATGCACAAAAAAAAATGTCACTGAACTTTCGCTGTGTAATTGTAACAATGAGCACTCAAACACACCAAACCAACAATTACTAAAAACACACACAAAAACTGATTTTGCACGGGCATTTTTTGCACTAGTAAACTCTAAACTCATAAGCTCTGAGTGTGTGTGTGTGTGTGTGTGTGTGTGTGTGTGTGTGTGAACACACACACACACACACACACACACACACACTAAACTCATTTAAACTTAAACTCTAAACTCATTTAAACTTGTAAACTCAAAACTCGTAAACTACTTTAAACTTCAAACCACTTTAAACTTCTTAAGTTTAAAGCTTCAAGCTCCCAAGCAACTCCATAGCAACCAAACTTGAGTACCCTAGCAACCGTTTTGCAAGACCTATATCTCAGTATCAGAACATCGTATAGAGATGAGGTTTGGCTCTTTTGACTCATGCTAGCAAACAGCACTTCCAACATGCTACACATGCTAGCAGTGAATAGCTACATGCTAATATCATTTAGTTAAGTGCTAAATCATACCAAGATCATGCTAAGGACTCTATAAAAACTCCATAGTAACCATCTGTGACAACTACCAACCACCTAGCAACACCATAGCAACCGCCCAGAACACCCTAGCAACTGCCTAGCAACCGCCCAGAATACCTTAGCAACCGCCTAGCAACATCATAGCAACCACCCAGAACACCCTAGCAACCGCCTAGCAACACCATAGCAACCACCCAGAACACCCTAGCAACCGCCTAGCAACCACCCAGAATACCCTAGCAACCGCCTAGAAACACCATAGCAACCCCCCAGAACACCCTAGCAACCGCCTAGCAACCACCCAGAATACCTTAGCAACAGCATAGCAACCACTCAGAACACCCTAGCAACTGCCTAGCAACCACCCAGAATACCTTAGCAACCGCCTAGCAACACCATAGCAACCACCCAGAACACCCTAGCAACCGCCTAGCAACCACCCAAAACACCCTAGCAACCACTTAGCAACCACCCAGAATACCCTAGCAACCGTCTAGCAACAGCATAGCAACCACCCAGAACACCCTAGCAACCGCCTAGCAACCACCCAGAATACCCTAGCAACCGCCTAGCAACACCCTAGCAACCACCCAGAACACCCTAGCAACCGCCTAGCAACACCATAGCAACCACTAAAACACCCTAGCAACCGCCTAGCAACTACCCAGAACACCCTAGCAACCACCCAGAACACCCTAGCAACCACCCAAAATACCATAGCAACCGCCTAGCAACCACCCAGAACACCCTAGCAACCGCCTAGCAACCGCCTAGCAACCACCCAGAATACCCTAGCAACCGCCTAGCAACACCATAGCAACCACCCAGAACACCCTAGCAACCGCCTAGCAACATCCTAGCAACCACCCAAAATACCTTAGCAACCGCCTATCAACACCATAGCAACCACCCAGAACACCCTAGCAACCACCTAGCAACCACCCAAAATACCTTAGCAACCACCCAGAACACCCTAGCAACCGCCTAGCAACCACCCAAAATACCCTAGCAACCGCTTAGCAACACCCTAGCAACCACCCAGAACACCCTAGCAACCGCCTAGCAACACCCTAGCAACCACCCAAAATACCCTAGCAACCGCTTAGCAACACCCTAGCAACCACCCAGAACACCCTAGAAACCGCCTAGCAACCACCCAAAATACCTTAGCATCTGCCTAGCAACACCATAGCAACCACCCAGAACACCCTAGCAACCACCTAGCAACCACCCAAAATACCTTAGCAACCATCTAGCAACACAATAGCAACCACCCAGAACACCCTAGCAACCGCCTAGCAACCACCGAGAACACCTTAGCAACCCACTAGAAAACCCCCAACAACTTTTTAACTTTAAACTACCTAATTTAAACTTTAAACTACTTTAAACTTCAAACTAATTTAAACTTTAAACTAATTTAAACTTCAAACTAATTTAAACTTTAAGCTAATTTAAACTTCAAACTAATTTAAACTTTAAACTACTTTAAACTTCAAACTAATTTAAACTTTAAACTACTTTAAACTTTAAACTAATTTAAACTTTAAACTACTTTAAACTTCAAACTAATTTAAACTTTAAACTACTTTAAACTTTAAACTAATTTAAACTCCAAACTATTTTAAACTTCTTTAAACTTTCTGGTCCGGCTTTCTCAAGCCAACTTAAAGTTTGTCTCGACGAACTTTTTAATCTAGTTATTATTATTCTTCTGAGACTAAAAAAACTAAATTGGATCTCCTCCTAGAGCTTTAACTCTACATACTCCAAATTCGGCTCGGACACTCAAACTGATCTGACTCGAGTTGCTATATCTTTTCAGACTGATCGGACTTACGGTTTTCCTAAAAATGACGATCAAAACTCGAAAAAACTCATTCAAAAATTCCCATTGACTTTCATTGGGAGTTCTAAAAAATTCAAACCGACGAAAATTCAAATCTAAACACCTAAAGACTAAACCAAACTGCCGTTCTATATACTATATGAGCCATTGAGACTCATTTAAACTAATAAACTCTAAACTCATACACTTATAAACTAATTAACTTATAAATTCATGAATTCATAGACTTATGAACTCTTAAACTCATAAATTAATAAACTCTGAACTCTTAAACTCATTTAAACTTATAAACTCTAAACTCATTAAAACTTATAAACTCTAAACTCATTTAAAACTTATAAACTCTAAACTCAAAAACTCTTACACTTATAAACTCATCAATTTATACACTTATAAACTCTAAACTCATAAACTCTGAGTGTGTGTGTGTGTGTGTGTGTGTGTGTTCACACACACACACACACACACACACTCTAAACTCATTTAAACTTAAACTCTAAACTCATTTAAACTTGTAAACTTGTAAACTCAAAACTCGTAAACTACTTTAAACTTCAAACCACTTTAAACTTCTTAAGTTTAAAGCTTCCAGCTCCCAAGCAACTCCATAGCAACCAAACGTGAGTACCCTAGCAACCGTTTTGCAAGACCTATATCTCTGTATCAGAACATCGTATAGAGATGAGGTTAGGCTCTTTTGACTCATGCAAGCAAACAGCACTTCCAACATGCTACACATGCTAGCAGTGAATAGCTACATGCTAATAGCGATTAGTTAAGTGCTATATCATGCCAAGATCATGCTAAGAACTCTATAAAGACTCCATAGTAACCATCTGTGACAACTACCAACCACCTAGTAACACCATAGCAACCACCCAGAACACCCTAGCAACCACCTAGCAACACCCTAGCAACCACCCAGAATACCCTAGCAACACCATAGCAACCACCAAAACACCCTAGCAACCACCTAGCAACATCATAGCAACCACCCAGAACACCCTAGCAACCGCCTAGCAACACCATAGCAACCACCAAAACACCCTAGCAACCGCCTAGCAACAGCATAGCAACCACCCAGAACAACCTAGCAACCGCCTAGCAACACCATAGCAACCACCAAAACACCCTAGCAACCGCCTAGCAACAGCATAGCAACCACCCAGAACAACCTAGCAACCGCCTAGCAACATCCTAGCAACCACCAAAACACCCTGGCAACATCCTAGCAACCACCCAGAATACCCTAGCAACCGCCTAGCAACACCATAGCAACCACCAAAACACCCTAACAACCGCCTAGCAACATCATAGCAACCACCCAGAACACCCTAGCAACCGCCTAGCAACACCATAGCAACCATCAAAACACCCTAGCAACCGCCTAGCAACATCATAGCAACCACCCAGAACACCCTAGCAACCGCCTAGCAACCATCCAAAACACCCTAGCAACCGCCTAGCAACCACCCAGAATACCCTAGCAACCACCTAGCAACAACATAGAAACCACCCAGAACACCCTAGCAACCGCCTAGCAACACCATAGCAACCACCCAGAACACCCTAGCAACCGCCTAGCAACCACCCAAAACTCATAAACTCTGAGTGTGTGTGTCTGAGTGAGTGTGTTTGTGTGTGTGTGTGTTAGTGAGCGTGTCTGTGTGTGTGTGTGTGTGTGTGTGTGTGTGTGTGTGTGTGTGTGTGTGAGAAAGTGTGTGTATGTGTGAGAGTTAGTGAGCGTGTGTGTTTGTCCGTGTGTGTTAGTGAGCGTGTCTGCGTGTGTGTGTGTGTGTGTGCGTGTGTGTGAGAGAGAGTTAGTGAGCATGTCTGTGTGTGAAATTTAAACTAACAAACTCATCTATCTACTTCAAACTAATTTAGACTTCAAACTACTTTAAACTTTAAACTACTTTAAACTTCAAACTACTTTAAACTTTAAACTAATTTAAACTTCAAACTACTTTAAACTTCAAACTACTTTAAACTTCAAACTACTTTAAACTACTTTAAACTTCAAACTTCTTCAAACTTTCTGGTCCGGCTTTCTCAAGCCAACTTAAAGTTTGTCTCGACGAACTTTTTAATCTAGTTAAGTTGGCTTGAGAGAGCCAACTTACTGATATTGTACTTAAACTTATTAAGTTGGCTTGAGAGAGCCAACATATTGAAATCCTATTTAAACTTATTATTATTATTATTATTAAGTTGGCTTGAGAGAGCCAACATATTGAAATCCTATTTAAACTTATTATTATTATTATTATTATTATTATTATTATTCTGACCGTAAAAATTTACAACTCAAACTCCTCCTAGAGCTTTAACTCTACATACTCCAAACTCGGCTCAGACACTCAAACTGATCTGACTCGCGTTGCTATATCTTTTCAGACTGATCGGACTTACGGTTTTCCTAAAAATGACGATCAAAACTCGGAAAAACTCATTCAAAAACTCCCATTGACTTACATTGGGGAGTTCTAAAAAATTCAAATTTAGATTCAAACTGACCAACCGACGAAAATTCAAATCTAAACACCTAAAGACTAAACCAAACTGCCGTTCTATATACTATATGAGCCATTGAGACTCATTTAAACTAATGCACTCTAAACTCATACACTTATAAACTAATTAACTTATAAAACTCATGAATTCATAGACTTATGAACTCTAAAACTCATAAATTAATAAACTCTGAACTCTTAAACTCATTTAAATTTATAAACTCAAAACTCATTTAAACTTATAAACTAAACTCAAAAACTTGTACACTTATAAACTCATCCATTTATACACTTATAAACTCTAAACTCATAAACTCTGAGTGTGTGTGTGTGTGTGTGTGTGTGTGTGTACACACACACACACACACACACACACACTCTAAACTCATTTAAACTTATAAACTCAAAACTCAAAAACTCGTAAACTACTTTAAACTTCAAACCACTTTAAACTTATTAAGTTTAAAGCTTCCAGCTCCCAAGCAACTCCATAGCAACCAAACTTGAGTACCCTAGCAACCGTTTTGCAAGACCTATATCTCTGCATCAGAACATCGTATAGAGATGAGGTTTGGCTCTTTTGACTCATGCTAGCAAACAGCACTTCCAACATGCTACACATGCTAGCAGTGAATAGCTACATGCTAATAGCGATTAGTTAAGTGCTAAATCATGCCAAGATCATGCTAAGAACTCTATAAAAACTCCATAGTAACCATCTGTGACAACTACCAACCACCTAGTAACACCATAGCAACAGCCCAGAACACCATAGCAACCACCTAGCAACCACCCAGAATACCTTAGCAACCGCCTTGCAACACCATAGCAACCACCCAGAACACCCTAGAAACCACCTAGCAACCACCCAGAATACCTTAGTAACCGCCTAGCAACACCATAGCAACCACCAAAACACCCTAGCAACCGCCTAGCAACACCCTAGCAACCACCTAGAATACCCTAGCAACCACCCAGCATACCCTAGCAACTGCCTAGCAACACCATAGCAACCACCCAGAACACCCTAGCAACCGCCTAGCAACATCATAGCAACCACCTAGAACACCCTAGCAACCGCCTAGTAACACCCTAACAACCCCCAGAATACCCTAGCAACCGCCTAGCAACAGCATAGCAACACCTAGCAACACCCTAGCAACCAACCAGAATACCCTAGCAACTGCCTAGCAACACCATAGCAACCACCAAAACACCCTAGCAACCGCCTAGCAACATCATAGCAACCACCTAGAACACCCTGGCAACCGCCTAGCAACACCCTAGCAACCCCCCATAATACCCTAGCAACAGCATAGCAACCACCAAAACACCCTAGCAACCGCCTAGCAACAGCATAGCAACCACCAAAACACCCTAGCAACCGCCTAGCAACAGCATAGCAACCACCCAGAACACCCTAGCAACCGCCTAGCAACACCATAGCAACCACCCAGAATACCCTAGCAACTGCCTAGCAACCACCCAGAATACCTTAGCAACCGCCTAGCAACACCATAGCAACCACACAGAACACCCTAGCAATCGCCTAGCAACACCATAGCAACCACACAGAACACCCTAGCAATCGCCTAGCAACCACCCAGAATACCCTAGCAACCGCCTAGCAACCACCCAGAACACCCTAGCAACCGCCTAGCAAAAAACGTTCTGGTCCAAACTTTCTCAAGCCAACTTAAAGTTTGTCTCGACGAACTTTTGCATCTAGTTATTATTAAGTTGGCTTGAGAGAGCCAACATATTGAAATCCTATTTAAACTTATTATTATTATTATTAGTGGTGCTTTTTTGAAAGCATCACTATTGTTATTGCTCATACTTATTATTCTTTTTATTATTATTCTTCCACACAAAAGTTTGGCGCGTAATGCGCCCCGCACCGTTTGTCACAGACCCCTGAGTGAGGTGTCAAATCGACCGGCTCATTGAGGAGAGGTGTGCTATGACTTTTCTAAGCGATCGGGTGTACGATGTTCGCACAGCGGACGAAAAAGCGGCCAAAAAAGTCCCATTGACTTAACATGGGGAGTTCTAAAAACATTTGAATCCCAACTGCCGTTTTCACACACACCACTCCAAAGGGCCTGACAGCCCTGCGTCTCTCCCTCTCTCTCTCCCTCAGAGGATTTATATTATCAAGCAGCCAATAAGTAATGGCCTAAAATCTTCATAGCCACACCCTAGCAACCAGTTTCAGCACCCTAGCAACCACTAAGAGCTCCCTAGCAACCACCCTAAACCAAAAAAAAACATTTTTTTATTTTTTTAATATTTTTTAAAGCAATTTTACTCTCGTGGCCTTGCGATATCGCTCCATGCTTGTGCCTATTCGGCCATAGGCACGAGGCCGCAGGCCTCGTGCCGTACTGAAGGCACTCGTTATTAAAGATTTTAATAACTCTATAAAAACTCCATAGTAACCATATTTGACAACTACCAACCACCTAGTAACACCATAGCAACTAACAAAAACACCTTAGCAACCACCCTGAACACCCTAGCAACGTCTAGAAATGCTCTAGTAACCACAAAAAACTCTAGCAAGCACCCAGAACACCCTAGCAACTGCCTAGCAACCACCTAGAACACCTAGCAACTGCCTAGCAACCACCCAGAACACCTAGCAACCACCCAGAACACCCTAGCAACTGCCTAGCAATGCCCTAGTATCCACCCAGAATACCATAGCAACTGCCTAGCAACACCATAGCAACCACCCAGAACACCCTAGCAACCACCTAGCAACGCCCTAGCAACCACCAAGAATACCCTAGCAACTGCCTAGCAACCACCAAGAATACCCTAGCAACTGCCTAGCAACCACCCAGAACACCTTAGCAACTGCCTAGCAACACCATAGCAACCACCCAGAACACCCTAGCAACCACCTGGCAACAGCATCTTGCTAAAAACATAATGGCAACATGCTAATCAAGCTAGCATCATGCTAGCAACATGCTAATCAAGCTAGATCATGCTAGCAACATGCTAATCATGCTAGCATTATGCTACCAACATGCTAATAAGGCTAGCATCATGCTAACAACATGCTAATCAAGCTAGCATAATGTTAGCATCATGCTAATCAAGCTAGCATCATGCTAGCAACATGCTAATAATGCTAGCATTATGCTAGTAACATGCTAATCAAGCTAGCATAATGTGAATCAAGCTAGCATCATGCTAGCAACATGCTAATCATGCTAGCATTAGGCTACCAACATGCTAATAAAGCTAGCATCATGCTAACAACATGCTAATCAAGCTAGCATAATGCTACCATCATGCTAACCAAGCTAGCATCATGCTAGCAACATGCTAATCATGCTAGCAACATGTTAATCATGTTAGCATCTAGCTAAAAACATGCTAGCAACATGCTAATCATGCTAGCATCTTGTTAAAAGCATGGTAGCAACATGCTAATCATGCTAGCATCATCCAACAAACATGCTAATCATGCTAACAACATGCTAATCCTGCTAGCATCATTCTAACAACATGTTAATCATAGTAAATCATGCTGGAATGTGTTAAATCGTAATAAATCATCTTAGAAACATGGTAAATCGTGGTAAATAATGCTAAAATGTTGTATATCATGGTATCACAACATGTCAATTGTGTTAGCATCTGCCCAGTGGCGAATTTTGCCACTGCAAGCACCACTTCACATTTTCTTCAGGAAATGTACATTCTAGTTATTATTATTATTCTGAGCGTAAAAATTTACAACTCAAACTCCTCCTAGAGCTTTAACTCCACATACTCCAAACTCGGCACAGACACTCAAACTGATCTGACTCGGTGTGCTATATCTTTTCAGACTGATCGGACTTACGGTTTTCCTAAAAATGACGATCAAAACTCGAAAAAACTCATTCAAAAACTCCCATTGACTTTCATTGGGAGTTCTAAAAAATTCAAACCGACAAAAATTTAAATCTAAACACCTTGAAGACTAAACCAAACTGCCATTCTATATACTATATGAGCCATTGAGACTAATTTAAACTAATGCACTCTAAACTCATACACTTATAAACTAATTAACTTATAAACTCATGAATTCATAGACTTATGAACTCTAAAACTCATAAATTAATAAACTCTGAACTCTTAAACTCATTTAAACTTATAAACTCTAAACTCATTTAAAACTTATAAACTCTAAACTAAAAAACTCTTACACTTATAAACTCATCAATTTATACACTTATAAACTCTAAACTCATAAACTCTGAACACACACACACACACACACACACACACACACACACTCTAAACTCATTTAAACTTAAACTCTAAACTCATTTAAACTTGTAAACTCACAACTCCTTACTTGTAAACTACTTTAAACTTCAAACCACTTTAAACTTCTTAAGTTTAAAGCTTCCAGCTCCCAAGCAACTCCATAGCAACCAAACTTGAGTACCCTAGCAACCGTTTTGCAAGACCTATATCTCTGTATCAGAACATCGTACAGAGATGAGGTTTGGCTCTTTTGACTCATGCTAGCAAACAGCACTTCCAACATGCTACACATGCTAGCAGTGAATAGCTACATGCTAATAGCGATTAGTTAAGTGCTAAATCATTCTAAGAACTCTATAAAAACTCCATAGTAACCATCTGTGACAACTACCTACCACCTAGTAACATCATAGAAACCACCCAAAATACCTTAGCAACCGCCCCGAATGCCCTAGCAACCGCCTAGCAACACCATAGCAACCACCCAAAACATCCTAGCAACAACCTAGCAACCACCCAGAACACCCTAGCAACCGCCTAGCAACCACCCAGAACACCCTAGCAACCACACAAAGTACCTTAGCAACCGCCTAGCAACACCCTAGCAACCCCACAAAGTACCTTAGCAACCACCTAGCAACACCCTAGCAACCACACAAAGTACCTTAGCAACCGCCTAGCAACACCCTAGCAACCACCCAAAATACCTTAGCAACCACCTAGCAACACCAGAGCAACCACCCCGAACACCCTAGCAACCAGCCAAAATACCTTAGCAACACCATAGCAACCACCCAAAATACCCTAGCAACCGCTTAGCAACACCCTAGCAACCGCCTAGCAACCAACCAGAATACCCTAGCAACCACCTAGCAACAGCATAGCAACCACCCAGAACACCCTAGCAACCGCCTAACAACACCCTAGCAACCACCCAAAATACCTTAGCAACCACCTAGCAACACCCTAGCAACCACCCAAAATACCCTAGCAACCGCTTAGCAACACCCTAGCAACCACCCAGAACACCCTAGTAACCGCCTAGCAACCAACCAGAACACCCTAGCAACCACCTAGTAACACCATAGCAACCACCCAGAACACCCTAGCAACCACCTAGCAACACCATAGCAACCACCCAGAACACCCTAGCAACCGCCTAGCAACCACCCAGAACACCCTAGCAACCGCCTAGCAACACCATAGCAACCACCCAGAACACCCTAGCAACTGCCTAGCAACCACCCAGAATACCCTAGCAACCGCCTAGCAACCACCTAGCAACCACCCAGAATACCTTAGCAACCGCCTAGCAACACCATAGCAACTACCCAGAACACCCTAGCAACCGCCTAGCAAAAAACGTTCTGGTCCAAACTTTCTCAAGCCAACTTAAAGTTTGTCTCGACGAACTTTTGCATCTAGTTATTATTATTATTCTGAGCGTAAAAATTTACAACTCAAACTCCTCCTAGAGCTTTAACTCCACATACTCCAAACTCGGCACAGACACTCAAACTGATCTGACTCGGTGTGCTATATCTTTTCAGACTGATCGGACTTACGGTTTTCCTAAAAATGACGATCAAAACTCGAAAAAACTCATTCAAAAACTCCCATTGACTTACATTGGGAGTTCTAAAAAATTCAAACCGACAAAATTTAAATCTAAACACCTTGAAGACTAAACCAAACTGCCATTCTATATACTATATGAGCCATTGAGACTAATTTAAACTAATGCACTCTAAACTCATACACTTATAAACTAATTAACTTATAAACTCATGAATTCATAGACTTATGACCTCTTAAACTCATTAATTAATACACTTTGAACTCTTAAACTCATTTAAACTTATAAACTCTAAACTCATTTAAAACTTATAAACTCTAAACTCAAAAACTCTTACACTTATAAACTCATCAATTTATACACTTATAAACTCTAAACTCATAAACTCTGAGTG
Organism: Squalius cephalus; assembly: GCA_022829025.1. Taxonomy (NCBI): domain Eukaryota; kingdom Metazoa; phylum Chordata; class Actinopteri; order Cypriniformes; family Leuciscidae; genus Squalius; species Squalius cephalus. The sequence goes on along the minus strand of CM040802.1, from coordinate 39,044,439 downwards.
TGTGTGTGTGTGTGTGTGTGTGAACACACACACACACACACACACACACACACACACACACACACACACACACACACACACACACACACACACACTCTAAACTCATTTAAACTTAAACTCTAAACTCATTTAAACTTGTAAACTCAAAACTCCTTACTTGTAAACTACTTTAAACTTCAAACCACTTTAAACTTCTTAAGTTTAAAACTTCCAGCTCCCAAGCAACTCCATAGCAACCAAACTTGAGTACCCTAGCAACCGTTTTGCAAGACCTATATCTCTGTATCAGAACATCGTATAGAGATGAGGTTTGGCTCTTTTGACTCATGCTAGCAAACAGCACTTCCAACATGCTACACATGCTAGCAGTGAATAGCTACATGCTAATAGCGATTAGTTAAGTGCTATATCATGCCAAGATCATGCTAAGAACTCTATAAAGACTCCATAGTAACCATCTGTGACAACTACCAACCACCTAGCAACACCATAGCAACCGCTTAGAACACCCTAGCAACCGCCTAGCAACCGCCCAGAATACCTAGCAACCGCCTAGCAACACCATAGCAACCACCCAGAACACCATAGCAACCGCCTAGCAACCACTCAGAATACCCTAGCAACCGCCTAGCAACACCATAGCAACCACCCAGAACACCCTAGCAACCGCCTAGCAACCACCCAGAATACCCTAGCAACCGCCTAGCAACACCATAGCAACCACCCAAAACACCTTAGCAACCGCCTAGCAACCACCCAGAACACCCTAGCAACAGCATAGCAACCACCCAGAATACCCTAGCAACCGCCTAGCAACACCATAGCAACCAACCAGAACACCCTAGCAACCACCTAGCAACCACCCAGAATACCCTAGCAACCGCCTAGCAACACCATAGCAACCAACCAGAACACCCTAGCAACCGCCTAGCAACCACCAAGAATACCCTAGCAACCGCCTAGCAACACCATAGCAACCACCCAGAACACCCTAGCAACCGCCTAGCAACACCATAGCAACCACCCAGAACACCCTAGCAACCGCCTAGCAACCGCCCAAAACACCCTAGCAACCACCTAGCAACCACCTAGCAACCACCCAGAATACCCTAGCAACCGCCTAGCAACACCATAGCAACCAACCAGAACACCCTAGCAACCGCCTAGCAACCACCAAGAATACCCTAGCAACCACCTAGCAACACCATAGCAACCACCCAGAACACCCTAGCAACCGCCTAGCAACACCATAGCAACCACCCAGAACACCCTAGCAACCGCCTAGCAACCACCCCGAACACCCTAGCAACCAGCCAAAATACCTTAGCAACCGCCTAGCAACACCATAGCAACCACCCAAAATACCCTAGCAACCGCTTAGCAACACCCTAGCAACACCATAGCAACCAACCAGAATACCCTAGCAACCACCCCGAACACCCTAGCAACCAGCCAAAATACCTTAGCAACCGCCTAGCAACACCATAGCAACCACCCAGAACACCCTAGCAACCGCCTAGCAACCACCCAGAACACCTTAGCAACCCACTAGAAAACCCCCAACAACTTTTTAACTTTAAACTACTTTAAACTTTAAACTAATTAAAACTTTAAGCTAATTTAAACTTCAAACTAATTTTAACTTTAAACTACTTTCAACTTTAAAGTAATTTACTTCAAACTAATTTAAACTTTAGACTAATTTAAACTTTAAACTAATTTAAACTTCAAACTAATTTAAACTTTAGACTAATTTAAACTTTAAACTAAATTAAACTTTAAACTAAATTAAACTTCAAACTACTTTAATCTTCAAACTACTTTAAACTTCAAACTTTCCAGTACAAACTTTCTCAAGCCAACTTAAAGTTTGTCTCGACGAACTTTTTAATCTAGTTAAGTTGGCTTGAGAGAGCCAACTTACTGATATTGTACTTAAACTTATTATTATTATTATTATTAAGTTGGCTTGAGAGAGCCAACTTACTGAAATCCTATTTAAACTTATTATTATTATTATTCCGAGACTAAAATTTCTATATGAAACTCCTCCTAGAGCTTTAACTCTACATACTCCAAACTCGGCTCAGACACTCAGACTGATCTGACCAAGTGTGCTATATCTTTTCAGACTGATCGGACTTACGGTTTTCCTAAAAATGACGATCAAAACTCGGAAAAACTCCCATTGACTTGCATTGGGGAGTTCTAAAAAATTCAAATTTAGATTCAAACTCACCAACCGACAAAAATTTAAATCTAAACACCTTGAAGACTAAACCAAACTGCCATTCTATATACTATAAGAGCCACTGAGACTCATTTAAACTAATGAACTCTAAACTCATACACTTATGAACTAATTAACTTATAAACTCATGAATTCATAGACTTATGAACTCTAAAACTCATAAATTAATAAACTCTGAACTCTTAAACTCATTTAAATTTATAAACTCTAAACTCATTTAAACTTATAAACTCAAAACTCATTTAAACTTATAAACTAAACTCAAAAACTTGTACACTTATAAACTCATCCATTTATACACTTATAAACTCTACACTCATAAACTCTGAGTGTGTGTGTGTGTGTGTGTGTGTACACACACACACACACACACACACACACACTCTAAACTCATTTAAACTTATAAACTCAAAACTCAAAAACTCGTAAACTACTTTAAACTTCAAACCACTTTAAACTTATTAAGTTTAAAGCTCCCAGCTCCCAAGCAACTCCATAGCAACCAAACTTGAGTACCCTAGCAACCGTTTTGCAAGACCTATATCTCTGTATCAGAACATCGTATAGAGATGAGGTTTGGCTCTTTTGACTCAAGCTAGCAAACAGCACTTCCAACATGCTACACATGCTAGCAGTGAATAGCTACATGCTAATAGCGATTAGTTAAGTGTTAAATCATTCTAAGAACTCTATAAAAACTCCAGAGTAACCATCTGTGACAACTACCAACCACCTAGTAACACCATATCAACCGCCCTGAATACCTTAGCAACCGCCTAGCAACCACCCAGAACACCCTAGCAACTGCCTAGCAACCACCCAGAATACCCTAGCAACCGCCTAGCAACAGCATAGCAACCACCCAGAACACCCTAGCAACCGCCTAGCAACCACCTAAAACACCCTAGCAACCGCCTAGCAACCACCCAGAACACCCTAGCAACCACCCAGAATACCCTAGCAACTGCCTAGCAACACCCTAGCAACCACCCAGAACACCCTAGCAACCGCCCAGCAACACCCTAGCAACCACCCAAAATACCTTAGCAACCGCCTAGCAACACCATAGCAACCACCCAGAACACCCTAGCAACCGCCTAGCAACCGCCTAGCAACCACCAACATACCTTAGCAACTGCCTAGCAACACCCTAGCAACCACCAAAAATAGCCTAGCAACCGCTTAGCAACACCCTAACAACCACCCAGAACACCCTAGCAACCACCCAGAAAACCCTAGCAACCACCAAAAATACCTTAGCAACCGCCTAGCAACACCATAGCAACCACCCAGAACACCCTAGCAACCACCTAGCAACCATCCAAAACACCCTAGCAACCACCCAAAACACCCTAGCAACCACCAAGCAACACCCTAGCAACAACCCAGAACACCCTAACAACCACCCAAAAACCTTAGCAACCGCATAGCAACACCATAGCAACCACCCAGAACACCCTAGCAACCGCCTAGCAACCACCCAGAACACCTTAGCAACCCACTAGAAAACCCCCAACAACTTTTTAACTTTAAACTACTTTAAACTTTAAACTAATTAAAACGTTAAGCTAATTTTAACTTCAAACTAATTTAAACTTTAAACTACTTTAAACTTTAAACTAATTTACTTCAAACTAATTTAAACTTTAGACTAATTTAAACTTTAAACTAATTTAAACTTCAAACTAATTTAAACTTTAGACTAATTTAAACTTTAAACTAAATTAAACTTTAAACTAAATTAAACTTCAAACTACTTTAATCTTCAAACTACTTTAAACTTCAAACTTTCCAGTACAAACTTTCTCAAGCCAACTTAAAGTTTGTCTCGACGAACTTTTGCATCTAGTTATTATTATTCTTCTGAGACTAAAAATTTCTATATCAAACTCCTCCTAGAGCTTTAACTCTACATACTCCAAACTCGGCTCAGACACTCAAACTGATCTGACCAAGTGTGCTATATCTTTTCAGACTGATCGGACTTACGGTTTTCCTAAAAATGACGATCAAAACTCGAAAAAACTCATTCAAAAACTCCCATTGACTTACATTGGGGAGTTCTAAAAAATTCAAATTTAGATTCAAACTGACCAACCGACAAAAATTCAAATCAAAATACCTTGAAGACTAAACCAAACTGCCATTCTATATACTATATTAGCCAATGAGACTCATTTAAACTAATGAACTCATACACTTTACTAACTAATTAACTTATAAACTCATGAATTCATAGACTTATGAACTCTTAAACTCATAAATTAATAAACTCTGAACTCTTAAACTCATTTAAACTTATAAACTCTAAACTCATTTAAAACTTATAAACTCTAAACTCAAAAACTCTTACACTTATAAACTCATCCATTTATACACTTATAAACTCTAAACTCATAAACTGTGTGTGTGTGTATACACACACACACACACACACACACACACACACACACACACACACACACTCTGAAAACTTATTTAAACTTATAAACTCAAAACTCAAAAACTCGTAAACTACTTTAAACTTCAAACCACGTTAAACATATTAAGTTTAAAGCGTCCAGCTCCCAAGCAACTCCATAGCAACCAAACTTGAGTACCCTAGCAACCGTTTTGCAAGACCTATATCTCGGTATCAGAACATCGTATAGAGATGAGGTTTGGCTCTTTTGACTCATGCTAGCAGACAGCACTTCCAACATGCTACACATGCTAGCAGTGAATAGCTACATGCTAATAGCGATTAGTTAAGTGTTAAATCATTCTAAGAACTCTATAAAAAACTCCAGAGTAACCATCTGTGACAACTACCAACCACCTAGTAACACCATATCAACCGCCCTGAATACCTTAGCAACCGCCTAGCAACCACCCAGAACACCCTTGCAACCGCCTAGCAACACCATAGCAACCACCCAGAACACCCTAGCAACCGCCTAGCAACCACCCAGAACACCCTAGCAACCGCCTAGCAACACCATAGCAACCACCCAGAACACCCTAGCAACCGCCTAGCAACCACCCAGAACACCCTAGCAACCAACCAGAATACCCTAGCAACCACCTAGTAACACCATAGCAACCACCCAGAACACCCTAGCAACCACCCAAAACGCCCTAGCAACCAACCAGAATACCCTAGCAACCGCCTGGCAACCACCCAAAACACCCTAGCAACCACCTAGCAACCACCCAGAACACCCTTGCAACCGCCTAGCAACACCCTAGCAACCACCCAGAACACCCTAGTAACCGCCTAGCAACCAACCAGAATACCCTAGCAACCGCCTAGCAACACCATAGCAACCACCCAGAACACCCTAGCAACCGCCTAGCAACCACCCAGAACACCCTAGCAACCAACCAGAATACCCTAGCAACCACCTAGTAACACCATAGCAACCACCCAGAACACCCTAGCAACCACCCAAAACACCCTAGCAACCAACCAGAATACCCTAGCAACCGCCTAGCAACCACTCAAAACACCCTAGCAACCACCCAGAACACCCTAGCAACCGCCTAGCAACACCATAGCAACCACACAGAACACCCTAGCAACCGCCTAGCAACCACCCAGAACACCCTAGCAACCAACCAGAATACCCTAGCAACCACCTAGCAACAGCATAGCAACCACCCAGAACACCCTAGCAACCGCCTAGCAACACCCTAGCAACCACCCAGAACACCCTAGCAACCGCCTAGCAACACCATAGCAACCACCCAAAACACCCTAGCAACCGCCTAGCAACCACCCAGAATACCCTAGCAACCTCCTAGCAACAGCATAGCAACCACCCAGAACACCCTAGCAACCGCCTAGCAACACCATAGCAACTGCCCAAAACACCCTAGCAACCGCCTAGCAACCACCCAGAATACCCAAGCAACCGCCAAGCAACCGCCTAGCAACACCATAGCAACCACCCAAAACACCCTAGCAACTGCCTAGCAACCACCCAGAATACCCTAGCAACTGCCTAGCAACAGCATAGCAACCACCCAGAACACCCTAGCAACCGCCTAGCAACACCATAGCAACTGCCCAAAACACCCTAGCAACCGCCTAGCAACCACCCAGAATACCCAAGCAACCGCCAAGCAACCGCCTAGCAACACCATAGCAACCACCCAAAACACCCTAGCAACTGCCTAGCAACCACCCAGAATACCCTAGCAACCGCCTAGCAACCGCCTAGCAACCACCTAAAACACCCTAGCAACCGCCTAGCAACCACCCAGAACACCCTAGCAACCACCCAGAATACCCTAGCAACTGCCTAGCAACACCATAGCAACCACCCAGAACACCATAGCAACCACCCAGAATACCCTAGCAACCGCCCAGCAACACCCTAGCAACCACCCAAAATACCTTAGCAACCGCCTAGCAACACCATAGCAACCACCCAGAACACCCTAGCAACCGCCTAGCAACCACCAACATACCTTAGCAACTGCCTAGCAACACCCTAGCAACCACCAAAAATACCCTAGCAACCGCTTAGCAACACCCTAACAACCACCCAGAACACCCTAGCAACCACCCAGAAAACCCTAGCAACCACCAAAAATACCTTAGCAACCGCCTAGCAACACCATAGCAACCACCCAGAACACCCTAGCAACCACCTAGCAACCATCCAAAACACCCTAGCAACCACCCAAAACACCCTAGCAACCACCAAGCAACACCCTAGCAACAACCCAGAACACCCTAACAACCACCCAAAAACCTTAGCAACCGCATAGCAACACCATAGCAACCACCCAGAACACCCTAGCAACCGCCTAGCAACCACCCAGAACACCTTAGCAACCCACTAGAAAACCCCCAACAACTTTTTAACTTTAAACTACTTTAAACTTTAAACTAATTAAAACTTTAAGCTAATTTTAACTTCAAACTAATTTAAACTTTAAACTACTTTAAACTTTAAACTAATTTACTTCAAACTAATTTAAACTTTAGACTAATTTAAACTTTAAACTAATTTAAACTTCAAACTAATTTAAACTTTAGACTAATTTAAACTTTAAACTAAATTAAACTTTAAACTAAATTAAACTTCAAACTACTTTAATCTTCAAACTACTTTAAACTTCAAACTTTCCAGTACAAACTTTCTCAAGCCAACTTAAAGTTTGTCTCGACGAACTTTTTAATCTAGTTATTATTAAGTTGGCTTGAGAGAGCCAACATATTGAAATCCTATTTAAACTTATTATTAAGTTGGCTTGAGAGAGCCAACTTACTGAAATCCTATTTAAACTTATTATTAAGTTGGCTTGAGAGAGCCAACATATTGAAATCCTATTTAAACTTATTATTATTATTATTATTAAGTTGGCTTGAGAGAGCCAACATATTGAAATCCTATTTAAACTTATTATTAAGTTGGCTTGAGAGAGCCAACATATTGAAATCCTATTTAAACTTATTATTATTATTATTATTCCGAGACTAAAATTTCTATATGAAACTCCTCCTAGAGCTTTAACTCTACATACTCCAAACTCGGCTCAGACACTCAAACTGATCTGACTCGCGTTGCTATATCTTTTCAGACTGATCGGACTTACGGTTTTCCTAAAAATGACGATCAAAACTCGGAAAAACTCCCATTGACTTGCATTGGGGAGTTCTAAAAAATTCAAATTTAGATTCAAACTCACCAACCGACGAAAATTCAAATCAAAATACCTTGAAGACTAAACCAAACTGCCGTTCTATATACTATATTAGCCAATGAGACTCATTTAAACTAATGAACTCTAAACTCATACACTTATAAACTAATTAACTTATAAACTCATGAATTCATAGACTTATGAACTCTTAAACTCATAAATTAATAAACTCTGAACTTGTAAACTCATTTAAACTTATAAACTCTAAACTCATTTAAATTTATTAACTCAAAAACTCATACACTTATAAACTCATCAATTGATACACTTATAAACTCTAAACTCATAAACTCTTGAGTGTGCGTGTGTGTCTGAGTGAGTGTGTGAGCGAGTTAGTGTGTGTGTGTGTGTGTGTGTGTGTGTGTGTGTGTGTGTGTGCGCGTGTGTGTGTGTATCTAACTTATTTATCTATCTATCTGTCATGAACTTCAAACTACTGTAAACTACTTTAAACTTCAAACCACTTTAAACTTCTTACGTTTAAAGCTCCCAGCTCCCAAGCAACTCCATAGCAACCAAACTTGAGTACCCTAGCAACCGTTTTGCAAGACCTATATCTCTGTATCAGAACATCGTATAGAGATGAGGTTTGGCTCTTTTGACTCATGCTAGCAAACAGCACTTCCAACATGCTACACATGCTAGCAGTGAATAGCTACATGCTAATAGTAATGAGTTAAGTGCTATATCATGCCAAGATCATGCTAAGAACTCTATAAAGACTCCATAGTAACCATCTGTGACAACTACCAACCACGTAGTAACATCATAGCAACCACCCAGAATACCTTAGCAACACCATAGCAACCACCCAGGACACCCTAGCAACCGCCTAGCAACCACCCAGAATACCTTAGCAACTGCCTAGCAACACCATAGCAACCACCCAGAACACCCTAGCAACCGCCTAGCAACCACCTAGAATACTCTAGCAACCACCTAGCAACACCATAGCAACCACCCAGAACACCCTAGCAACTGCCTAGCAACCACCCAAAACACCCTAGCAACCGCCTAGCAACCACCTAGCAACACCCTAGCAACCACCCAGAACACCCTAGCAACCACCTAGCAACACCCTAGCAACCACCCAGAACACCCTAGCAACCGCCTAGCAACACCCTAGCAACCACCCAAAATACCTTAGCAACTGCCTAGCAACACCCTAGCAACCGCCTAGCAACACCCTAGCAACCGCCTAGCAACACCCTAGCAACCACCCAGAACACCCTAGCAACCACCTAGCAACCACCCAGAATACCCTAGCAACCGCCTAGCAACACCATAGCAACCACCCAGAACACCCTAGCAACCGCCTAGCAACCACCCAAAACACCCTAGCAACCACCTAGCAACCACCCAGAATACCCTAGCAACCGCCTTGCAACACCATAACAACCACCCAGAACACCCTAGCAACCACCCAGAATACCCAAAACACCCTAGCAACCGCCTAGCAACCACCCAGAACACCCTAGCAACCAACCCAAATACCCTAGCAACCACCTAGCAACAGCATAGCAACCACCCAGAACACCCTAGCAACCGCCTAGCAACCACCCAAAATACCTTAGCAACCGCCTAGCAACATCATAGCAACCACCCAGAACACCCTAGCAACCGCCTAGCAAAAAACTTTCTGGTCCAAACTTTCTCAAGCCAACTTAAAGTTTGTCTCGACGAACTTTAGCATCTAGTTATTATTATTATTATTATTAAGTTGGCTTGAGAGAGCCAACATATTGAAATCCTATTTAAACTTATTATTATTATTATTCCGAGACTAAAATTTCTATATGAAACTCCTCCTAGAGCTTTAACTCTACATACTCCAAACTCGGCTCAGACACTCAAACTGATCTGACTCGCGTTGCTATATCTTTTCAGACTGATCGGACTTACGGTTTTCCTAAAAATGACGATCAAAACTCGGAAAAACTCCCATTGACTTGCATTGGGGAGTTCTAAAAAATTCAAATTTAGATTCAAACTCACCAACCGACGAAAATTCAAATCAAAATACCTTGAAGACTAAACCAAACTGCCGTTCTATATACTATATGAGCCATTGAGACTCATTTAAACTAATGAACTCTAAACTCATACACTTATAAACTAATTAACTTATAAACTCATGAATTCATAGACTTATGAACTCTTAAACTCATAAATTAATAAACTCTGAACTCTTAAACTCATTAAAACTTATAAACTCTAAACTCATTTAAACTTATATACTCTAAACTCATTTAAAACTTATAAACTCTAAACTCAAAAACTCTAACACTTATAAACTCATCAATTTATACACTTATAAACTCTAAACTCATAAACTCTGAGTATGTGTGTGTGTGTCACACACACACACACACACACACACACACACACACTAAACTCATTTAAACTTAAACTCTAAACTCATTTAAACTTGTAAACTAAAAACTCGTAAACTACTTTAAACTTCACACCACTTTAAACTTAAGTTAAAGCTTCCAGCTCCCAAGCAACTCCATAGCAACCAAACTTGAGTACCCTAGCAACCGTTTTGCAAGACCTATATCTCTGTATCAGAACATCGTATAGAGATGAGGTTTGGCTCTTTTGACTCATGCTAGCAAACAGCACTTCCAACATGCTACACATGCTAGCAGTGAATAGCTACATGCTAATAGTAATGAGTTAAGTGCTATATCATGCCAAGATCATGCTAAGAACTCTATAAAGACTCCATAGTAACCATCTGTGACAACTACCAACCACGTAGTAACATCATAGCAACCACCCAGAATACCTTAGCAACACCATAGCAACCACCCAGGACACCCTAGCAACCGCCTAGCAACCACCTAGAATACTCTAGCAACCACCTAGCAACACCATAGCAACCACCCAGAACACCCTAGCAACTGCCTAGCAACCACCCAAAACACCCTAGAAACCGCCTAGCAACCACCCAGAACACCCTAGCAACCACCTAGCAACACCCTAGCAACCACCCAGAACACCCTAGCAACACCCTAGCAACCACCCAGAACACCCTAGCAACCGCCTAGCAACCACCTAGAATACTCTAGCAACCACCTAGCAACACCATAGCAACCACCCAGAACACCCTAGCAACTGCCTAGCAACCACCCAAAACACCCTAGCAACCGCCTAGCAACCACCCAGAACACCCTAGCAACCACCTAGCAACACCCTAGCAACCACCCAGAACACCCTAGCAACCGCCTAGCAACCACCTAGAATACTCTAGCAACCACCTAGCAACACCATAGCAACCACCCAGAACACCCTAGCAACTGCCTAGCAACCACCCAAAACACCCTAGCAACCGCCTAGCAACCACCCAGAACACCCTAGCAACCACCTAGCGACACCCTAGCAACCACCCAGAACACCCTAGCAACCACCTAGCAACACCCTAGCAACCACCCAGAACACCCTAGCAACCACCTAGCAACACCCTAGCAACCACCCAGAACACCCTAGCAACCGCCTAGCAACCACCTAGAATACTCTAGCAACCACCTAGCAACACCATAGCAACCACCCAGAACACCCTAGCAACTGCCTAGCAACCACCCAAAACACCCTAGCAACCGCCTAGCAACCACCCAGAACACCCTAGCAACCACCTAGCGACACCCTAGCAACCACCCAGAACACCCTAGCAACCACCCAGAACACCCTAGCAACCACCTAGCAACACCCTAGCAACCACCCAGAACACCCTAGCAACCGCCTAGCAACACTCTAGCAACCACCCAAAATACCTTAGCAACTGCCTAGCAACACCCTAGCAACCGCCTAGCAACACCCTAGCAACCACCCAGAACACCCTAGCAACCACCTAGCAACCACCCAGAATACCCTAGCAACCGCCTAGCAACAGCATAGCAACCACCCAGAACACCCTAGCAACAGCATAGCAACCACCCAAAACACCCTAGCAACCGCCTAGCAACCACCCAGAATACCCTAGCAACCGCCTAGCAACAGCATAGCAACCAACCAGAACACCCTAGCAACCGCCTAGCAACCACCCAGAATACCCTAGCAACCGCCAAGCAACACCATAGCAACCACCCAGAATACCTTAGCAACCGCCTAGCAACACCATAGCAACTACCCAGAACACCCTAGCAACCGCCTAACAACCACCCAGAACACCCTAGCAACCACCTAGCAACAGCATAACAACCACCCAGAACACCCTAGCAACCGCCTAGCAACACCATAGCAACCACCCAGAATACCCTAGCAACCGCCTAGCAACACCATAGCAACCACCCAGAACACCCTAGCAACCGCCTAGCAACACCATAGCGACCACCCATAACATCCTAGCAACCGCCTAGCAAAAAACGTTCTGGTCCAAACTTTCTCAAGCCAACTTCAAAGTTTGTCTCGACGAACTTTTGCATCTAGTTATTATTATTATTCCGAGACTAAAATTTCTATATGAAACTCCTCCTAGAGCTTTAACTCTACATACTCCAAACTCGGCTCAGACACTCAAACTGATCTGACTCGCGTTGCTATATCTTTTCAGACTGATCGGACTTACGGTTTTCCTAAAAATGACGATCAAAACTCGGAAAAACTCCCATTGACTTGCATTGGGGAGTTCTAAAAAATTCAAATTTAGATTCAAACTCACCAACCGACGAAAATTCAAATCAAAATACCTTGAAGACTAAACCAAACTGCCGTTCTATATACTATATGAGCCATTGAGACTCATTTAAACTAATGAACTCTAAACTCATACACTTATAAACTAATTAACTTATAAACTCATGAATTCATAGACTTATGAACTCTTAAACTCATAAATTAATAAACTCTGAACTCTTAAACTCATTTAAACTTATAAACTCTAAACTCATTTAAATTTATAAACTCAAAAACTCATACACTTATAAACTCATCAATTGATACACTTATAAACTCTAAACTCATAAACTCTTGAGTGTGCGTGTGTGTCTGAGTGAGTGTGTGAGCGAGTTAGTGTGTGTGTGTGTGTGTGTGTGTGTGTGTGTGTGTGTGTGTGTGCGCGTGTGTGTGTGTGTGTATCTAACTTATTTATCTATCTATCTGTCATGAACTTCAAACTACTGTAAACTACTTTAAACTTCAAACCACTTTAAACTTCTTACGTTTAAAGCTCCCAGCTCCCAAGCAACTCCATAGCAACCAAACTTGAGTACCCTAGCAACCGTTTTGCAAGACCTATATCTCTGTATCAGAACATCGTATAGAGATGAGGTTTGGCTCTTTTGACTCATGCTAGCAAACAGCACTTCCAACATGCTACACATGCTAGCAGTGAATAGCTACATGCTAATAGTAATGAGTTAAGTGCTATATCATGCCAAGATCATGCTAAGAACTCTATAAAGACTCCATAGTAACCATCTGTGATAACTACCAACCACGTAGTAACATCATAGCAACCACCCAGAATACCTTAGCAACACCATAGCAACCACCCAGGACACCCTAGCAACCGCCTAGCAACCACCTAGAATACTCTAGCAACCACCTAGCAACACCATAGCAACCACCCAGAACACCCTAGCAACTGCCTAGCAACCACCCAAAACACCCTAGCAACCGCCTAGCAACCACCCAGAACACCCTAGCAACACCCTAGCAACCACCCAGAACACCCTAGCAACCGCCTAGCAACCACCTATTAACACCATAGCAACCACCCAGAACACCCTAGCAACTGCCTAGCAACCACCCAAAACACCCTAGCAACCGCCTAGCAACCACCCAGAACACCCTAGCAACCACCTAGCAACACCCTAGCAACCACCCAGAACACCCTAGCAGCCACCTAGCAACACCCTAGCAACCACCCAGAACACCCTAGCAACCGCCTAGCAACCACCTAGAATACTCTAGCAACCACCTAGCAACACCATAGCAACCACCCAGAACACCCTAGCAACTGCCTAGCAACCACCCAAAACACCCTAGCAACCGCCTAGCAACCACCCAGAACACCCTAGCAACTGCCTAGCAACCACCCAAAACACCCTAGCAACCGCCTAGCAACCACCCAGAACACCCTAGCAACCACCCAGAACACCCTAGCAACCACCCAGAACACCCTAGCAACCACCTAGCAACACCCTAGCAACCACCCAGAACACCCTAGCAACCGCCTAGCAACACCCTAGCAACCACCCAAAATACCTTAGCAACTGCCTAGCAACCGCCTAGCAACACCCTAGCAACCGCCTAGCAACACCCTAGCAACCACCCAGAACACCCTAGCAACCACCTAGCAACCACCCAGAATACCCTAGCAACCGCCTAGCAACAGCATAGCAACCACCCAGAACACCCTAGCAACAGCATAGCAACCACCCAAAACACCCTAGCAACCGCCTAGCAACCACCCAGAATACCCTAGCAACCGCCTAGCAACAGCATAGCAACCACCCAGAACACCCTAGCAACCGCCTAGCAACCACCCAGAATACCCTAGCAACCGCCAAGCAACACCATAGCAACCACCCAGAATACCTTAGCAACCGCCTAGCAACACCATAGCAACTACCCAGAACACCCTAGCAACCGCCTAACAACCACCCAGAACACCCTAGCAACCACCTAGCAACAGCATAACAACCACCCAGAACACCCTAGCAACCGCCTAGCAACACCATAGCAACCACCCAGAATACCCTAGCAACCGCCTAGCAACACCATAGCAACCACCCAGAACACCCTAGCAACCGCCTAGCAACACCATAGCGACCACCCATAACATCCTAGCAACCGCCTAGCAAAAAACGTTCTGGTCCAAACTTTCTCAAGCCAACTTCAAAGTTTGTCTCGACGAACTTTTGCATCTAGTTATTATTATTATTCCGAGACTAAAATTTCTATATGAAACTCCTCCTAGAGCTTTAACTCTACATACTCCAAACTCGGCTCAGACACTCAAACTGATCTGACTCGCGTTGCTATATCTTTTCAGACTGATCGGACTTACGGTTTTCCTAAAAATGACGATCAAAACTCGGAAAAACTCCCATTGACTTACATTGGGGAGTTCTAAAAATATTTGAATCCAAACTGCCGTTTTCACACACACAGACTCCAAAGGGCCTGACACCCCTGCGTCTCTCCCTCTCTCTCTCCCTCAGAGGATTTATATTATCAAGCAACCAATAAGTAATGGCCTAAAATCTTCATAGCCACACCCTAGCAACCAGTTACAGCACCCTAGCAACCACTAAGAGCTCCCTAGCAACCACCCTAAACCCCCCAAAAAAACTTTTTTTATTTTTTTTTATTTTTTAAAGCAATATTACATTCGTGGCCTTGCGATATTGCTCCATGCTTGTGCCTATTCGGCCATAGGCACGAGGCCGCAGGCCGAGTGCCGTACTGAAGGCACTCGTTATTAACTCCATATAAACCATCTTTGACAACTACCAACCACCTAGTAACACCATAGCAACTACCAAAAATACCTTAGCAACCATCTTGAACACCCTAGCAACATCTAGAAACACTCTAGTAACCACCAAATATACCCTAGCAACCACCCAGAACACCCTAGCAACTGCCTAGCAACCCCCCAGAACACCTAGCAACTGCCTAGCAACCACCCAGAACACCTAGCAAACAGCCAGAACACCCTAGCAACTGCCTAGCAACCACCCAGAACACCTAGCAACTGCCTAGCAACAACCCAGAACACCCTAACAACTGCCTAGCAAGACCATAGCAACCACCCAGAACACCCTAGCAACCGCCTAGCAACCACCCCGAACACAATAGCAACACCATAGCAACCACCCAGAACACCCTAGCAACCGCCTAGCAACCACCCAGAATACCTTAGCAACCACCTAGCAACACCATAGCAACCACCCAGAATACCCTAGCAACCGCCTAGCAACCACCCAAAACACCCTAGCAACCGCCTAGCAACACCATAGCAACCACCCAGAATACCCTAGCAACCGCCTAGCAACCACCCAGAACACCCTAGCAACCGCCTAGCAACCACCCAGAACACCCTAGCAACCGCCTAGCAACACCATAGCAACCACCCAGAACACCCTAGCAACCGCCTAGCAACCACCCAGAACACCCTAGCAACCAACCAGAATACCCTAGCAACCACCTAGTAACACCATAGCAACCACCCAGAACACCCTAGCAACCACCCAAAACACCCTAGCAACCAACCAGAATATCCTAGCAACCACCTAGCAACCACCCAAAACACCCTAGCAACCACCCAGAACACCCTTGCAACCGCCTAGCAACACCCTAGCAACCACCCAGAACACCCTAGCAACCGCCTAGCAACCACCCAAAATACCTTAGCAACCGCCTAGCAACCACCCAGAATACACTAGCAACCGCCTAGCAACACCATAGCAACCACCCAGAACACCCTAGCAACCGCCTAGCAACCACCCAGAACACCCTAGCAACCGCCTAGCAACACCATAGCAACCACCCAGAACACCCTAGCAACCGCCTAGCAACCACCCAGAACACCTTAGCAACCGCCTAGCAACCACTCAAAACACCCTAGCAACCACCTAGCAACCACCCAGAACACCCTAGCAACCGCCTAGCAACACCATAGCAACCACCCAGAACACCCTAGCAACCGCCTAGCAACCACCCAAAATACCTTAGCAACCGCCTAGCAACACCATAGCAACCACCCAGAACACCCTAGCAACCGCCTAGCAAAAAAACGTTCTGGTCCAAACTTTCTCAAGCCAACTTAAAGTTTGTCTCGACGAACTTTTGCATCTAGTTATTATTATTCTTCTGAGACTAAAAATTTCTATATCAAACTCCTCCTAGAGCTTTAACTCTACATACTCCAAACTCGGCTCAGACACTCAAACTGATCTGACCAAGTGTGCTATATCTTTTCAGACTGATCGGACTTACGGTTTTCCTAAAAATGACGATCAAAACTCGAAAAAACTCATTCAAAAACTCCCATTGACTTACATTGGGGAGTTCTAAAAAATTCAAATTTAGATTCAAACTGACCAACCGACAAAAATTCAAATCAAAATACCTTGAAGACTAAACCAAACTGCCATTCTATATACTATATTAGCCAATGAGACTCATTTAAACTAATGAACTCTAAACTCATACACTTTACTAACTAATTAACTTATAAACTCATGAATTCATAGACTTATGAACTCTTAAACTCATAAATTAATAAACTCTGAACTCTTAAACTCATTTAAACCTATAAACTCTAAACTCATTTAAAACTTATAAACTCTAAACTCAAAAACTCTTACACTTATAAACTCATCCATTTATACACTTATAAACTCTAAACTCATAAACTCTGTGTGTGTGTGTGTGCGCGCACACACACACACACACACACACACACACTCTGAAAACTTATTTAAACTTATAAACTCAAAACTCAAAAACTCGTAAACTACTTTAAACTTCAAACCACGTTAAACTTATTAAGTTTAAAGCGTCCAGCTCCCAAGCAACTCCATAGCAACCAAACTTGAGTACCCTAGCAACCGTTTTGCAAGACCTATATCTCTGTATCAGAACATCGTATAGAGATGAGGTTTGGCTCTTTTGACTCATGCTAGCAAACACAACGTCCAACATGCTACACATGCTAGCAGTGAATAGCTACATGCTAATAGCGATTAGTTAAGTGCTATATCATGCCAAGATCATGCTAAGAACTCTATAAAGACTCCATAGTAACCATCTGTGACAACTACCAACCACCTAGTAACACCATAGCAACCACCCAGAATACCTTAGCAACACCATAGCAACCACCCAGAACACCCTAGCAACCACCTAGCAACCACCCAGAATACCTTAGCAACTTCCTAGCAACACCATAGCAACCACCCAGAACACCCTAGCAACTGCCTAGCAACACCATAGCAACCACCCAGAACACCCTAGCAACCGCCTAGCAACCACCAAAAACACCCTAGCAACCGCCTAGCAACCACCCAGAACACCCTAGCAACCACCCAGAATACCCTAACAACCACCCAGAACACCCTAGCAACCGCCTAGCAACCACCCAGAATACCTTAGCAACCGCATAGCAACACCATAGCAACCACCCAGAACACCCTAGCAACCGCCTAGCAACAGCATAGCAACCACCCAGAACACCCTAGCAACCGCCTAGCAACCACCCAGAATACCTTAGCAACCGCATAGCAACACCATAGCAACCACCCAGAACACCCTAGCAACCGCCTAGCAACCACCCAGAACACCCTAGCAACCGCCTAGCAACACCCTAGCAACCACCCAGAACACCCTAGCAACCGACAAGCAACCACGTAGAATACCCTAGCAACCGCCTAGCAACACCATAGCAACCACCCAGAACACCCTAGCAACCGCCTAGCAACCACCCAAAACACCCTAGCAACCACCTAGCAACCACCCAGAACACCCTAGCAACCGCCTAGCAACACCCTAGCAACCACCCAGAACACCCTAGCAACCGCCTAGCAACCACCCAAAATACCTTAGCAACCGCCTAGCAACACCATAGCAACCACCCAGAACACCCTAGCAACCGCCTAGCAAAAAACGTTCTGGTCCAAACTTTCTCAAGCCAACTTAAAGTTTGTCTCGACGAACTTTTGCATCTAGTTATTATTATTATTATTATTCTTCTGACCCAAAATTTTCTGACACTAACTCCTCCTAGAGCTTTAACTCTACAAACTCCAAACTCGGGTCAGACTTTCAGACTGTTCTGACTTGGTGTGCTATATCTTTTCAGACTGATTTGAATTTCAGTTTTCTTAAAAATTAATATTAAAAATCATAAAAATCCCATAGACTTACATTGCAGAGTGCTCAAATTGAGCCAAGACTATGGTGGCCCATTAGTGTACAAGCCAAAAACTCAAATCTAAACTCCCTGAAGCCCTAGACTCAATTAAACTTAATCTATCTATCTTCAAACCTTATCTATCTATCTATCTATCTATCTATCTATCTATCTATCTATCTATCTATCTATCTATCTATCTATCTATCTATCTATCTTCAAACCCTATCTATCTATCTATCTATCTATCTTACTAATCTATCTATCTTACTAATCTATCTATCTATCTATCTATCTATTTTACTAATCTATCTATCTTTCTAACTAACTTATCTATCTATCTTTCTTTCTTTCTAACTAATCTATCTATCTTTCTAACTAACTTATCTATCTTTCTTACTAATCTATCTATCTTTCTAACTAACTTATCTATCTTTCATTCTTTCTTACTAATCTATCTATCTTTCTAACTAACTGATCTATCTTTCTTTCTTTCTTACTAATCTATCTATCTTTCTAACTAACTGATCTATCTTTCTTTATTTCTTACTAATCTATCTATCTTTCTAACTAACTTATCTATCTTTCTTTCTTTTTATCTAATCTATCTTTCTAACTAACTGATCTATCTTTCTTTCTTACTAATCTATCTATCTTTCTAACTAACTGATCTATCTTTCTTTATTTCTTACTAATCTATCTATCTTTCTAACTAACTTATCTATCTTTCTTTCTAACTAATCTATCTATCTTTCTAACTAACTTATCTATCTTTCTTTCTTACTAATCTATCTATCTTTCTTTCTAACTAACTTGTCTATCTATCTTTCTTTCTTTCTAACTAATCTATCTATCTTTCTAACTAACTTATCTATCTATCTTTCTTTCTTTCTAACTAATCTATCTATCTTTCTAACTAACTTATATATCTTTCTTTTCAACTAATCTATCTATCTTTCTAACTAACTTATCTTTCTTTCTTTCTTTCTTACTAATCTATCTATCTTTCTAACTAACTAACTTATCTATCTTTCTTTCTTACTAATCTATCTTTCTAACTAACTTATCTATCTTTCTTTCTTTTTAACTAATCTATTCTTCTAACTAACTTATCTATCTTTCTTTTCTTTCTTTCTAACTAATCTATCTATCTTTCTAACTAACTTGTCTATCTTTCTTTCTTACTAATCTATCTATCTTTCTAACTAACTTATCTTTCTTTCTTTCTTTCTTTCTAACTAATCTATATATCTTTCTAACTAACTTATCCATCTTTCTTTCTTACTAATCTATCTATCTTTCTAACTAACTTATCTATCTTTCTTTCTTTCTTTTTAACTAATCTATCTTTCTAACTAACTTATATCTTTCTTTCTTTTTTTCTTTATTTGTTTTTAATTAATCTATCTATCTTTCTAACTAACTTATCTATCTTTATTTATTTCTTTTTAACTAATCTATCTATCTTTCTAACTTATATATCTATCTTTCTTTCTTTATTTCTAACTAATCTATCTATCTTTCTATCTAACTTATCTATCTTTCTTTCTTTTTATCTAATCTATCTTTCTAACTAACTTATCTATCTATCTTTCTTACTAATCTATCTATCTTTCTAACTAACTTATCTATCTTTCTTTATTACTAATCTATCTATCTTTCTAACTAACTAACTTATGTATCTTTCTTTCTTTTTAACTAATCAATCTATCTTTCTAACTAACTTATCTATCTTTCTTTCTTTTTAACTAATCTATCTTTCTAACTAACTTATCTATCTTTCTTACAAATCTATCTATCTTTCTAACTAACTTACCTATCTTTCTTTCTTGTTAACTAATCTATCTATCTTTCTAACTAACTTATCTATCTTTCTTTTTAACTAATCTATCTATCTTTCTAACTTATCTATCTTTCTTTCTTTCTTTTTAACTAATCTATCTATCTTTCTAACTAACTTATCTATCTTTCTTTTTCATTCTAACTAATCTATCTTTCTTTCTTTCTAACTAATCTATCTTTCTTTCTTTCTAACTAACCAATCCATCTTTCTTTCTTTCTTTCTAACTAATCCATCTTTCTTTCTTTCTAACTAATATATCTTTCTTTCTTTCATTCTAACTTTCTTTCTAATTAATCTATCTTTCTATCTAATCGTTATTTCTAACTAATCTATCTATCTTTCTTTTGTTTCTTTCTTTCATTCTTTCTTTTTCTTTCTTTCTTTCTTTCTTTCTTTCTTTCTTTCTTTCTTTCTTTCTTTCTAACTAATCTATCTTTCTAACTAATCTATCTATTTATCCTTGTATATAATCTATCTTTCTTTCTTTCTTTCTAACTAATCCATCTTTCTTTCTTTCTTTCTTTCTTTCTTTCTTTCTTTCTTTCTAACTAATCAATCTTTTTTTCTTTCTCTCTTACTAATCTATCTTTCTTTCTAACTAATCAGTCTTTTTCTTTCATTCTAACTAATCAGTCTTTCTTTCTTTCTTTTTAACTAATCCACCTTTCTTTCTAACTAATCCACCATTCTTTCTTTCTTTCTTTCTTTCTTTCTTTCTTTTTAACTAATCCATCTTTCTTTCTAACTAACTAATCCACCTTTCTTTCTTTCTTTCTTTCTTTCTTTCTTTCTAATATATCTTTCTTTTTAACTAATCCTTCTTTCTTTCTTTCTTTCTTTCTTTCTATCTAATCCATCTTTCTTTCTAACTAATCTATCTTTCTAACTAATCTATCTATTTATCCTTGTATCTAATCTATCTTTCTTTCTTTCTAACTATTCCATCTTTCTTTCTTTCTTTCTTTCTAACTAATCAATCTTTTTTCTTTCTCTCTTACTAATTTATCTTTATTTCTAACTAATCAGCCTTTTTCTTTCATTCTAACTAATTAGTCTTTCTTTCTTTCTTTTTAACTAATCCATCTTTCTTTCTAACTAATCCACCATTCTTTTTTTCTTTCTTTCTTTCTTTCTTTCTTTCTTTCTTTCTTTCTTTCTTTCTTTCTTTCTTTCTTTCTTTCTATCTAATCCATCTTTCTTTCTAACTAATTAGTCTTTCTTTCTTTTTAACTAATCCATCTTTCTTTCTTTCTAACTAATCCATCTTTCTTTTTCATTCTAACTAATCTATCTTTCTTTCTTTCTAACTAATCTATCTTTCTTTCTTTCTAACTAACCAATCCATCTTTCTTTCTTTCTAACTAATCCATCTTTCTTTCTTTCTAACTAATCCATATTTCTTTATTTTTAACTAACTAATCCTTTCTTTCTTTCTTTTTTCTTTCTAACTAATCAATCTTTCTTTCTTTCTAACTAATCTATCTTTCTTTTTAACTAACTAATCTATCTTTCTTTTTAACTAACTAATCCATCTTTCTTTTTTTCTAACCAATCCATCTTTCTTTCTTTCTAACTAACTAATCCATCTTTCTTTCTTTCTTTCTTTCTTTCTTTCTTTCTTTCTTTCTTTCTTTCTTTCTAACTAATCTTTCTTTTTTCTTTCTAACTAATCTATCCAGCTTTCTTTCTTTCTAACTAACTAATCCACCGTTCATTCATTCTTTCATTCTAGCTAATCTGTCTTTCTTTCTTACTAATCCATCTTACTTTCTTACTAATCCATCTTTCTTTCTTTCTTTCTTTCTTTCTTTCTTTCTTTCTTTCTTTCTTTCTTTCTACCTAATCCTTTCTTTCTTTCTTTCTTTCTAACTAATCTTTCTAACTAATATTTCTTTCAAACTTTTCTTTCTTTCTAACTTTTCTTTCTTTCTTTCTTTCTTTCTTTCTTTCTTTCTTTCTTTCTTTCTTTCTTTCTTTCCTTCCTTCTTTCTTCTTTCTTTCTAACTAATCTGTCTTTCTTTCTAATCCATCTTTCTTTCTTTCTAACTAACTAATCCACCATTCTTTCTTTCTTTCTTTCTTTCTACCTAACCTTTTTCTTTCTTTCTTTCTTTCTTTCTTTCTTTCCTTCTACCTAATCTTTTTCTTTCTTTCTAACTAATCTTTCTTTCTTTCTAATATTTCTTTCTTTCTAACTAATCTTTCTTTTTCTTTCTAACTAATCTTTTTTCTTTCTTTCTAACTATTCTTTCTAACTAATTTATCAATCAAAATTTAAACTACTTTAAACTTCAAACTACTTCAAACTTCTAACTACTTCAAACTTCTAACTACTTCAAACTTCTAACTTCTTTAAACTTCGTCAAACTCTCTGGTCCGGCTTTCTCAAGCCAACTTAAAGTTTGTCTCAACAAACTTTTTTTTCTAGTTATATATTAAGTTGCTCAAGCAAGTGGTAAAAATATTTTACCATGTAGGCTACTTATATTAAAATCGCATAGCCTACATTTTAAATTAAAACTTAAAATTGACAAAAACAACAGACTCATACCCTTGCCTTTCTTTTGCATAATTTAAATCTTTATACAATAAATCTTGCATGTCACAAAGAACTTGTTTTTCCACCTCCACGAATGAGACGAGTGTTGTTCATTATGTTGTCTTGTTGAAGTAAATGGTATTTTCCCTTGATTTACCCCGGTCTTAACGTCTCAGCATTGCGATTCTCTTTGTACGCATATACACTCTTTAAAAGATGTATGCACGTTTAAACACAATTTAAACAACGTCAGCCTATTATTCAATGCATTACTTCTACTTATATTAAGTTGCTCAAGCAAGTGGGCAAATATTTAACCATAGCCTACTTATATTAAATCGCAAACATTTTAAATTAAAACTTAAAATTGACAAAAACAGCCGACTCTCATGCCTTTTCTTTTTCATTTAAATTTTACAATAAATCTTGCATATCACAAATAACTTGTTTTTCCACCTCCACGAATGAGACGAGTGTTGTTCATTATGTCGCCTTGTTGAGGTAAATTGTAGCTTTCCTTGCTTTACCCCGGTCTTAAAGTGAAAAAAAAAAGTATTTAAATACATTTATGTTGAGATTACTACATTTTATTGAATTAATCGCATTTATGGTGAAATTGCTACATTTTCAGTTCAATCTGTGTTCATTTTGACCACGAAACATATGCGCTGTCACTTTAATTCAGCGCGTGCAGCACAGCAGAAATAGACTTGGTGCGGAAACGATCTCTGCACTGCTGTGTACGCACCGCAACTGGACCGGATCGACGGACTGCAACCGCGTGCAGTGTGAAAGCTCTAACCTGTTAACATGGGTACGGAAAAAAATACGCACCGCATACGCATTGCAAACGGAGTATGTGTGAAACGGGCGTTACGTGTTATGTGTGCACGCGGTTGCAGTCCGTCGATCCGTTCCAGTTGCGGTGCGTGTACAGCAGTGCAGAGATCGTTTCCGCACCGAGTCTATTTCTGCTGTGCTGCACGCGCTGAATTAAAGTGACAGCGCATGTTTCGTGGTCAAAATGAACATAGATTGACCTGACAATGTAGTAATTTCACCATAAATGTATTGAATTAAATACTAATTTTTTCACTTTAAGACCGGGGTAAAGCAAAGAAAGCTACAATTTACCTCAACAAGGCGACATAATGAACAACTCATTCGTGGAGGTGGAAAAACAAGTTCCCTTACGAGAACGTTCTCTCGTACTGCGTTGCAAACGCTGTGGGAAAACTCCTTTTCTCGAGAATATTGAAGCCTTTATTTTAAAACGCATTGCATGCAGCACAGGCGAGAGCATCAAGCTCGCGCGAGCGAGCTGATAGGCTGTGCTGTGGGCAACTGCACAGCCTATCGGCGGATCGGCAGAGGCGCGCGAACCAATCAGGGAGCTTGGCACACTGCCAGTGTCAAGCGCGCGAAACTGCACGTGACCAAAGCATATAAATATAGACAATATTCCGCCATTTGACAGATTTTATCTCCTTCAGCTCGACTCACCTCGTCGCTGATCTTCTCCGGATAAAGAAGCCGCTCGTCGTTGAACAGCCGTCCAGCGGAACAGCTTCGCATCCCGGCATCTGCCAGCTGAGCGTTTCCCTGTGGCATCCGACGAGTATCCTTTTTCTCTATCTCTCTCTCTCTCTTTCTAAAAGAACTAAATCGCTGTTTTCACAGCGCGCGGCGTTGTTTCAAATGCCGCTCTCTATTTGTGAATCCTGCGGGGTTCCTCTGCATGGGTTCCTCTGCATGGGTTCCTCTGCGGGGTTCCTCTGCGGGGTTCCTCTGAGTGCGTTGTTGTGTTTGGAGCTCCGTCGAATTAATTCAGAAACCTTGTTTTTCTTCTTTACACTCTTTTACAAACAAACTTTTTCATTTTTATAGCGTGTGAACATATCTGGAATACTATTCTCCTTAAAAAACAATCGGATTGCTCTGATATCGCTACATATATCCAACCTTTCGAACTTCCGCTACTAGCCTTAGCCCGCTAGCATTACACGCGTGGTCGCGCCTATCGATCGACTTATTTACACCCGTATCACTGAAAGCTATAATTCGCCATTATAGCACATCTGCTATAATGGCGAATATAACGGATGTGTGTCTAACGTTACCTTTGAGTGCAGGTGAGGACACCTTCGAGCTGCATTCTGTGCAGTTAGAGCTGGAATCCGTGGAGAAGCAGATCCGCGACCTACTAGAGAGACAGGCCGAGCTACGAGATCGACGTTTCGCGCTTGAAACATCACGCGCCGATGCTCACAGGTCAGTGGTTAGTAACCTTTTGACTCCGACCTCGTCTACTCCATGTGTTTCTCTGCCCAGGATGCGATCATCCCTGGTTTCATTCACTCCGGCACCGACACAACAACATGGACCCTGGGTGATTCCACAGCGGAAGACGCGGGCCAGGACCAGAGCTAGGACCTCTCCGCCCCTCCCGGCCTTCGAGATCTCCACCCGGAACCGCTTCTCCCCTCTACGCGAGACGGAATGCGACGCTGTGATCATCGGCAGTTCCATCGTCCGGCATGTCCGTGCTACCATAGGTAAAGGTAAGGTTCGCACTCACTGCTTTCCTGGTGCTCGTGTTCTCGATGTCGCTGCACAGGTTCCCGGGATTCTGAACGGTGACGAGCCCGTCGGAGCTGTCGTGCTGCACGCGGGAACGAACGACATCAGGCTGCGGCAGTCGGAGGTTCTGAAGAAGGACTACAGGAGCCTGATCGAGACGGTACGCAGTACATCGCCTGAAACAACGATCATCGTGTCTGGACCGCTTCCCACCTACCGACTAGGACACGAAAGGTTCAGTAGATTATTTGCTCTAAATGAATGGTTAATGTCATGGTGTAATGAACAGAGACTGCTCTTTGTAAATAATTGGAATCTTTTCTGGGAGCGACCTAGGCTCTTCCGTGCTGATGGCCTTCACCCCAGCAGAATCGGAGCGGCTCTTCTGTCGGACAACATCTCCAAGACGCTACACACCATATGACTAGTAAGTCAAAGTCCAAATCACACTCTTTGCTGTCCAAACTTAATTGATATAAGTACCAATGTAGAACATTATATTGAAACTGTGTCTATTCCTCATTTAGTGAGATCAAATAATAAATCTACTGCAGGATCTAAGAAAAATCTAATTGTGATTAAACCAGAAAATCTCAATATTAGTGAACAAAAACAATTTCTAAAGCTAGGTCTTCTAAACATTAGATCACTCACACCTAAGGCAGTTATTGTAAATGAAATGGTCACAGATAATAGCTTCGATGTACTTTGCCTTACTGAAACCTGGCTTAAACCAAATGATTATTTCGGTCTTAATGAGTCTACTCCTCCTGGATACTGTTACAAGCATGAGCCCCGTCTGATTGGTCGTGGCGGTGGTGTTGCTATAATCTATAAAGATATTCTTACTGTTACTCAGAAAACAGGTCACAGGTTTAATTCGTTTGAAGTACTTGTGCTAAATGTTACTCTCTTAGATGTAAGAAAGAAATCCATATTATCTCTAGCCTTGGCCACCGTATATAGACCGCCAGGGCCTTACGCTGATTTCCTAAAAGAGTTTGCAGACTTTCTCTCAGATCTTTTGGTCAATGTCGATAAAGCATTAATTGTTGGAGATTTTAACATACACGTAGATAATTCAAATGATGCTTTAGGGGCTGCGTTTACAGATTTATTAAACTCCTTTGGGGTCAAGCAAAACGTAACTGGTCCCACTCATCGTCTTAATCATACGCTAGATTTAATTATATCACATGGAGCCGATCCAACCGATATAGATATTATACCGCAAAGTGATGAAGTCACTGACCATTACATGGTCACTTGCATACTACATACCGCTGAAATTTGTCATGTTGCGCCGCGTTATCGACCAGGCAGAACAATCCTTCCAACAACTATAGATCATTTCTCAAATAGCTTACCTGATCTATCTCAGCTGCTCAGTGAACCCAAACAAACAGATGAACTAGAGGAAATGACTAGCACTATGAGCACCATTTGCTCTAGTACATTAGACATCGTTGCACCAATTGGATTAAAAAAGGTTAGAGAGAAAACTAAAGCACCATGGTACAACAGTGTTACGCATGTTCTAAAGAGAGAAACTCGTAATTTAGAGCGTAAATGGAAACAAACTAATCTAGAGGTCTTTAGAATCGCATGGAAAGACAGTATGTCACGTTATAAAAAGGCCCTAAAAGCAGCCAGGGCTGAACATCTCCGCAAACTAATAGAAAACAACCAAAATAATCCTAGGTTTTTATTTAACACCGTCGCTAGACTAACAAATAAACAGACGTTACCGGAGCAAAATATTCCGTCACAGTGTAGTAGTAATGATTTTATGAATTTCTTCACTGAGAAAATAGAAAGCATCAGAAATACAATTGTAAATGTACAATCTTTAATGGTGTCTTATGATTCAGCCTCAATTATCACCCCGCAAGAACAATTACAGCGCTTTGCAACTATAGGACAGGAAGAGTTAAATAAACTTATCATTGCATCTAAACTAACAACGTGTTTATTAGATCCAATACCAACTAAACTACTGAAACAAGTGTTACCTGTAGTGGAAGAGCCTCTTCTCAATATTATTAACTCGTCTTTATCCTTAGGTCATGTTCCAAGAATATTCAAGTTGGCAGTTATAAAACCTCTTATTAAGAAACCACAATTAGATCATAATAACCTAGCAAATTACAGACCCATTTCAAATCTTCCATTTATGTCTAAAATACTAGAAAAAGTTGTGTCCGCTCAACTGTGCTCTTTCTTGCAAGAAAATGACATCTATGAAAAGTTTCAGTCTGGATTCAGACCGCATCATAGCACTGAAACTGCGCTCGTTAAAATCACAAATGATTTACTTCTAGCTTCTGACCAAGGCTGTATCTCAATACTAGTTTTACTTGATCTTAGTGCTGCGTTCGATACTATAGATCACACAATACTCTTAGACCGACTACAAAACTACACTGGTGTTCAAGGACAAGCATTAAGCTGGTTCAGATCATACTTATCAGACCGTTACCATTTTGTCTGCGTAAATGGGGAAAAATCGAAGATAACGTCAGTAAACTACGGTGTACCGCAAGGATCTGTGTTAGGCCCTCTACTATTCTCAATATATATGCTGCCACTTGGTAATATTATAAGAAAACATGGAATTAATTTCCACTGTTATGCTGATGACACTCAATTATATATTTCATCACGACCAGATGAAAACGCTAAATTATCTAAATTAACAGAGTGTGTTAAAGATATAAAATACTGGATGACATGTAATTTTCTGCTATTAAATTCAGATAAAACGGAGGTATTACTTATTAGTCCAAAAAACTGCCCACAAAACCTCTTACAATACAACTTTAATTTAGAAGGGTGTACTGTTACTTTATCCTCTACAGTAAAAGACCTGGGTGTTATATTAGACCGCAAGTTGTCTTTTGAAAATCATATTTCATATGTTACAAGAACAGCCTTTTTCCACCTTAGAAACATTGCTAAGCTACGTAACATGCTATCAGTTTCTGATGCAGAAAAGTTAGTTCATGCATTCATGACCTCAAGACTAGATTACTGTAATGCCTTATTAGCTGGTTGTCCTGCATCCTCAATAAACAAGCTACAGTTAGTCCAAAATGCCGCCGCTAGAGTTCTTACTAGATCAAGAAAATACGATCATATAACACCAATTCTGTCGTCTCTACATTGGTTACCTATAAAGTTCCGTATCAATTACAAAGTATTGCTACTGACCTATAAAGCCCTAAACGGTTTAGCTCCCGTGTATTTAACGGAACTTCTATCGCCCTACAATCCATCGCGCTCTTTAAGATCACTAAATTCAAGGCTTCTGGTCATTCCTAGGATATCTAAGTCCACTAAAGGAGGGAGAGCTTTTTCACATTTAGCTCCTAAACTGTGGAATGGCCTTCCTGATATTGTTCGAGGCTCAGACTCGCTGTCCCAGTTTAAAACTAGATTAAAGACGCATCTCTTCAGCCAGGCATTCACATAATACTTACATTTTATACTACAGTTGAATCAGATTGAATGCATTAATATTGCGAACAGCAGCTACGCTAATTATTTCCCATATGCTTTTCTGTTGTTATCTCGGGACGCTAGTCCCGAGGTAAATACAGATCGTCAGCTCCAGTTTGTATCCAGCCTCTCATGGAAACTACAGATTCTCCAACACCCGTGCAGAGACGACTCGGCGCCTGTGAAGAGACGACTCGACGCTGGCGATGTTTATGCCCTAAATCAATACATGATTAACTAACTGTATTTCTCTATGTACATTTCTGAAATGCACTTTCTGTAAAGCTGCTTTGAAACAATATGTATTGTGAAAAGCGCTATACAAATAAATTTGAATTGAATTGAAATTGAATGTGTCTGACAGACACACACAATGTGCTGCCTGTCTCGGCCCTGAGCACGCCGAGTCAGCGCTCACTAAAGGCGGCTGCCTTCTCTGCGACGGGATGCCTGTTTCTACTCTCCGCTCGCGGCTCGTGCACGCTTCGTCGGTGAGTGATTCCGCCCATCTTCCATCTTCGGCGCCCCGCGAGCCCCGTAGGAAGAAGCGGCGCGATCAGAGGCTTCCTGAACGCGGTGAGTTTAGCGAATGCACGCCGGGCCTCTCTCCACGTGCTTCGCCCACGCCCTCTTCGCCTGTTCTATTCTCTCAGAGCGACCAACGCCCCTCATCTGAAGTGGCTGGGCTCGTCTCTTTCGGGGGATCTGCTGATGATATGGATGACGCAGTTTTCCGTGGCGGCATCTGAGAGTGAGGATTGGTCGGGCTCCGCGGACCCCGCCCCCCCCCCCCCCCCTCTCAGTTAGATCCTTCTGACACTCGAGCGAACATCGACGCCGAACTCTTCCGTGTCATGTCTCGCGCTGTTGACGAGTTGGGACTCGACTGGCTCTCCCCAGCTGAGCCTGCCAGAAGCCGCCTCGACGAGTGGTACCTGCCGGGGCGCCAACAGGCCCCTCGTCAGCGCTCCGCCCCTTTTCTGCCTGAGGTCCACGAAGAGCTCACAAAAAGCTGGCGCGCGCCCTTTTCAGCGCGAACGCGCTCATCTGCCTCTTCAACGCTCTCCACTGTTGACGGCGCTGAAGAGAAAGGTTATGTGTGTCTCCCCCCACTGGAGGAAGCGGTCGCTGCACACTTATGCCCTCCCACTGCAGGAAGTTGGAGGTCTAAGACTGCACCCATCTAAGCCGTGCAGAACTACTTCGGCCATTGCCAGCCGCGCTTATGCTGCCGCCGGTCAAGCCGCCTCTGCTCTCCACGCCATGGCGACCCTCCAAGTGTTTCAGGCGAAGCTCCTCCGCTCCATGGATGAGTCAGGCCCTGACCCAGACACTTTTAAGGACCTCAGAAGTGCGACAGATCTAGCGCTACGGGCCACTAAGACTACCGCTCAAGCACTGGGCCGCAACATGGCCAGCCTAGTAGTTTTAGAGCGCCACCTTTGGCTGACATTGACCGAAATCAGGGACGCAGACAAAACCGCCTTCCTCGATTCTCCGGTCACAGCATCTGGTCTCTTCGGCCCATCTGTCAGCGGCTTCGCAGAACGCTTCACTGAGGCTCAGAAAGCCTCCAGCGCCATGAAGCATTTCCTCCCTAAACGCTCCAGTTCAGTCCAACGGCGCCCCAAGAGCACGCCGCGACCTGAGAGGGTAGCTTCACAAGTCCTCCAGCCCCGCCCAGTGGCTGAGACTAGCCAGCGCATGAAGCCTGCAAAACGGTTCCCGTTCCCTAAGCGCCAGGGCCCGCGGCCGAAGCTCACGCTCGATCACGAGCCCAAGAAGCCGTCCTAACCGGCTTAAAAAGGGATCATTGTCCCGCCGCGGCCGGACCAGCCCCGAAGATCGCTCGAGTGCTACTCTCAGCCCCCTCTTCAGTTCAGGCGGTTGGAGCAGTATTAAATGCAGAACATGGGCCCGTCACCTGTCACGCACCCCTGCACACAAACGCTGTTTTAACAGCAACCCACAAAAAGCACAAATCGAGCAAATTTCTCCCTCACATACATGTCAGTTCGAACCCCCAACACTGGGCGTTCCAGATATGATAATGTCTCTGTCTCTGCGGGCTCTAGCTTGGCAAGCTATCCCCGGAGTTTCAGAATGGGTAATGAACATCATAAAGCGCGGTTACTCGCTTCAGTTCGCCCGCAGACCACCGCGTTTCCGTGCGGTTATACAAACCACGGTAAGGAGCACACTGAGTCATGTCCTCCGCACCGAAGTGTTAAGTCTGCTGGCCAAAGGGGCCATCGAAAAGATCCCCCTTTCTCAGAGCGAGTCAGGTTTTTACAGCCGTTACTTTCTTGTTCCAAAGAAAGACGGCGGCCTGAGACCCATTTGAGGCCTGAGACATCTGAACAAGGCTCTCATGTCACGGCCGTTCAGAATGCTCACGACCAGACACATCCTGGCGCAAATTCGCCCAGGCGACTGGTTTTTCTCAATAGATCTAAAAGACGCTTACTTTCACATTCAAGTGAACCCCCACCACAGGCCATTCCTAAGATTCGCCTTCGAGGGGCAGACATACACAGTCCTACCATTTGGACTGGCACTGGCACCTCGTACATTCACGAAGTGCATGGATGCAGCTCTCTCCCCCCTGAGACAGCGGGGAATGCGCATCCTGAACTACCTCGACGACTGGCTCATATTGACCCAGTCAGAGGCGGAGTCACATACTCACAGAGCCTGGCTCCTCAGACATCTAGAATGTCTAGGGCTCAAGGTCAATTTTGCCAAGAGTATTCTGTTGCCCAGCCAACGTATCACGTTCCTGGGAACAGTTCTCGACTCCGTACTTATGAGAGCATGGCCCACACCGGCCCGTGCTCTAACGATTCAGCAGCTCGCAGCATCGTTCACAGAGGGCTCTTATGTACCCCTCAGAACGTTCCAGAGGATCCTTGGCCTCATGGCCTCCGCATCATCAGTACTCCAACTCGGCCTACTGCGTATGCGTCCTCTTCAGCTGTGGCTAGCACCTCTGGTGCCACCCCACGCCTGGCATTCAGGCCACTTGGTTATCAAGGTGAACCAGCGCTGTGTTCGAGCCCTGGCCCCTTGGAAAGACGCCAGCTGGTACCAGCAGGGCGTAAGCATGGGGGTGGTCTCAGAGAGGAGGGTGATTTCAACAGACGCTTCCAACTCAGGTTGGGGAGCGCTGTACGAGGGCAGGCCTGCCTCCGGCCTCTGGTCGAGCTCGGAGAAACGCCTACACATCAACTGCCTCGAAATGAGAGCAGTTTTTCTAGCCCTAAAAACCTTCCTTCCTCACCTGGCTGGACACCACGTGCTGGTCCGAACGGACAATATGTCAGTGGTCTCTTACATAAATCGCCAGGGCGGCCTCAGGTCCCACAACCTGCTTGCCATAGCCACGCAGCTCCTGCTATGGGCTCACACCAACCTGCGCTCGCTCAGGGCAGCTCACGTGCCAGGCACGTTGAACACAGGAGCAGACATGCTCTCTCGGGGCAGAGTTCCCCCAGAGGAATGGTCTCTCCACCCTCAGACGGTTCTCCTGCTTTG
The DNA here is from genome assembly GCA_022829025.1 of Squalius cephalus. NCBI lineage: Eukaryota > Metazoa > Chordata > Actinopteri > Cypriniformes > Leuciscidae > Squalius > Squalius cephalus. Next base: position 39,011,636 of record CM040802.1, on the reverse strand, counting down.
GGAGGTCTTCGGGAAGGCAGAAGTAGATCTTTTCGCCTCAGAAGACAACTGTCACTGCCCAATATTCTTTTCAAAGAACAGGGATGCGTTGGCCCACGACTGGCCCAACCTTCCTCTCTATGCGTTTCCTCCGGTCTCGATGCTCCCTCAGGTCATCGAACGGATCAGGAACACCAAAAGCGCGGTCCTCTTGGTGGCTCCTCTCTGGCGGACCCAGATTTGGTTCCCAGAGTTGATGCAACTGTCTGTAACAGACCCTTGGCCAATTCCACTGAGGTGCGACCTTCTGGCTCAGGCCAACAGGACAATCTGGCATCCTCGTCCCGACTTGTGGGCCCTACATGTATGGCCACTCAACGGGTACCCCAGGATCTCCCAGAAGGTGTCCTAAACACTATTATGGAGGCTAGAGCTCCGTCTACTAGACGCCTCTATCTCCTAAAATGGTCAGTGTTTTCCAGCTGGTGTTTAGCTCGAAACCTCGACCCACACACTTGTGAAGTGCCAAATGTGCTTTCTTTTCTACAGGAGATGTTGGACGCGGGTCGCTCCCCCTCCACTCTCAAAGTGTACGTGGCAGCCATCGCTGCTTTTCACGTATTGGAAGCCGGAGCCTCCTTAGGTAAAAACGACCTTATAGTTCGTTTCCTTAAGGGTGCCAGAAGGCTTAACCCGCCTCGGCCACCATCTGTGCCGGCCTGGGACCTTTCACTGGTCCTGCGGGCTCTTAGGGGACCTCCCTTTGAACCACTTCAGTCGGCAGATCTCAAGCCCCTCTCTCTGAAGACCGCCCTGCTTCTGGCACTGGCGTCAGTTAAAAGAGTAGGGGACTTGCAGGCGCTCTCTACTAGCGCTTCCTGTCTGGAGTTTGGCCCTAATGACTCCAAGGTCATCCTTAGGCCAAGACATGGATATATTCCTAAGGTGCTCTCAACTCCGTTCAGAGCCCAGGTTGTTTCTCTGTCAGCTCTTCCCTCCTCCGAAGAGGACAGTGATTCTCTCACGCTTTGCCCCGTCAGAGCTTTGGGAATTTATCTGGAGCGTTCAGCCTCTTTCAGACAGTCTGAACAGCTCTTTGTTTGTTTCGGGGGCCGAACCAAGGGCCTTCCTGTTACTAAGCTCACGCTGTCCAGGTGGATAGTTGACGCCATTGCTCTGGCTTACACTTCACTGGGCCTTTCCTGTCCCATAGGTGTTAGAGCTCACTCCACGAGAGGTGTCGCCTCTTCGTGGGCCTGGTCGAGTGGTGTTCCTATCGAGGACATTTGTGCGGCGGCCGGCTGGTCCGTTCCGTCCACATTTGTCAGATTCTATAACCTAGACGTTCCTGCCCTGCAGGCACGAGTTCTTTCTGTCTAAACCCTGGCTTTGCGGACCCAGGCTGACTTTAGGACTTAGACACATGAGTGTTCTTATCTGGACATTTGTGCGGCGGCCGGTTGGTCCGTTCCGTCCACATTTGTTAGATTCTATAGCTTGGATGTTCCTGCTCTGCAGGCACAAGCTCTTTTCTGTTCAGAACCTGGCTCTGCGGACTCAGTCTGACTTCAGACCTGAACACGTGAGTGTTCCTATACAGGATATTTGTGTGGCGGCCGGCTAAGTCCACTCCGTCCACATTTGTGAGTTTTTTCAACTTATATGTCTCTGCTTTGCAGACACAATTTTTCCTTCTAGACTTTGGCTCTGTGGACCCAGACTAGTTGTGAAATTGGACACTCAGTTGTCACTGGACTTGTGGTAAAGTTAATCTGGCCCTTGGCCCAGATCTTTATTATTGGATATTTTCTGGGCCCGAAATTCGGTCTCGTTTTATCCTGGCTATTCTGTAACTTCCCGGAACTTCTGGTGAGTCAGAGCGGCCATAAGAGATTAATTGCACGGCGTTTTAAATAAGCGTTCCCACAGCGTTTGCAGCGCAGTACGAGAGAACGTTCTCGTAAGGGAACGTACTTGGTTACTTACGTAACCTCGGTTCCCTTAGAGATAAGGGAACGAGTACTGCGTTGCCTTGCCGTGCAATCTCTCTTATGTCAGGTGTTTTCGCTTCAGTCGATTATATCTGTCAAATGGCGGAATATTGTCTATATTTATATGCTTTGGTCACGTGCAGTTTCGCGCGCTTGACACTGGCAGTGTGCCAAGCTCCCTGATTGGTTCGCGCGCCTCTGCCGATCCGCCATTGGTTCGTGCAGTTGCCCACAGCACAGCCTATCAGCTCGCTCGCGCGAGCTTGATGCTCTCGCCTGTGCTGCATGCAATGCGTTTTAAAATAAAGGCTTCAATATTCTCGAGAAAAGGAGTTTTCCCACAGCGTTTGCAACGCAGTACTCGTTCCCTTATCTCTAAGGGAACCGAGGTTACGTAAGTAACCAAGTACGTTCTTTGTGACATGCAAGATTTATTGTAGCCTATTAACATTTAAATGAAAAAGAAAATGCATGAGAGTCGGCTGTTTTTGTCAATTTTAAGTTTTAATTTAAAATGTTTGCGATTTAATATAACTGCATGGTTAAATATTTGACCACTTGCTTGAGCAACTTAATATAAGTAGAAGTAATGCATTGAATAATAGGCTGCTGTTGTTTAAATTGTGTTTGAACGTGCATACGTCTATTAAAGAGTGTGTACAAAGAGAATCACAATGCTGAAAAAAAACTTTTTTAAATAAAAGTTGCTGATAACGTCTGGATTTGAAATACAAATAGTGAGTATGTATTTGTGGTACAGCCTACAGCAGCGGATCAGTTACGCACTGCAAACGCAGCATATGTGAAAGCACTATTGCGCGTGCTGCTCCTACACTGCATAAGCACTGCAACACGCACCGCATACGCACTGCACACGGAGTATGTGTGAAACGGGCGCCTACTTCTTTTTTTTACAGACAATTTCTCCAGCCTTTGAAAAAATCCTCTCACAAGGGACACTTGTTGCTGGCATGCACAGATATTTTTAGCTAGGACATACAGATGAGGAAAGATTACTGCTCTCTCTTTCCAGTAAGTTAGTGGATCATGAGTTCTGGGCAAATACGCATCGTTGATGTATTTTTTCACTTCCACTGTGGCATCAGCTGTAGCATTGTGTGTCTCATATGTAGACCTATAAAATGTATATTCACACAATATTATATTATATTATATTCACACTGAAGCTATTTTTAACATGATTGGCAGTTGTGATTGGGACATTAGGTTGTAGGGCATTGGGCTATGGACTTTATAAACAGTGTCCCAAAAGTTTGTAATTATATTTCAATTATAATTATATTTCAAACAATGCATACCTTGCTGAGATGGCCCAGCAGTGTCAGTAGCAGGCCTACAGGGGGAATGCCATCCTCTGCACCCCAATGGCAGGATGAGCTCCTCAAATGGAGCATTATGGATGATGTATTGTTGCAGAAGGCTAGCTGACGATCACAATACACACATCTCACTTTATTTGGGGTTTCTAAACGGAAATGCTCCCACACCACAGATGTACGGCATCTCTTCTGGGGAGCCTCCATTTTATCTATATATCCAAATCTATCTATCTATGTATCTATCTATATGAATCTATCTATGTATCTAGATATGTATCTATAATCTATCTATGTATCTAGATATGTATCTATCTATAATCTATCTATGTATTTATATATGTATCTATAATCTATCTATATATGTATCTATCTATTAATCTAGCTGTCTATATATATTTATATCTATGTATCTAAGCCCGTTTCTGAAAGAGAGGTAACTTATACTCAGAGTCAGTTACCATGGTAACTTACTCTGTGAACCTAACCTGGTCGGGAGCAGGTTTTCTTCGGTAAACCCAGAGTTTCTTTCGGTCTCCTCCCCTTTTTTTAAAGGGGAAGCGGTGTTTAAACACCTCATTCATTCTTCCAGTACATTTTTATTAATAAAATTAATCTTTTATTAATAAATAAAATATTGCTATTTTTACTGCATTTTACTGCTATTTTTTTTCTATTTTTTTTAATAAGATCAATCTATATAACTCCTTAACTGGCAACTGAAAATACAGTAGTAGATTAGAGTTATATAATGTAGTTCTAAACAAATTCTACAGAATTAAACTGTGGCATTTACTGGAAATCACTGAACTGTTCATCTGTGCACCAGAAGTTGCTGGACCCTCCTCCTGCTGTTCTTCCACACTCTGAGGGCGGAGGGAGAGATAAGAATACCTGTTTATACTTAGATTTAAACTTAGATTATCCACATAAAAATGTGAAAAAATCTGCATGTGTAGATGTGTAGACACATAATATTAACATTACCTCTGTAGGCCTCTCTGTGGCAGCAGAAACTCTTTATCCTCATCGTCCTGTGAAGATGAGCATTTGGTCGAGTGCACTTTATAACACTATTTAATTTCTGGTGTATTGAGTAGGCGACTTACGACTGCCTGGGCTTCTGTTGGGACAGGAGGCTCCAAAAGACAGATATTACCATCAGAATCTGTTAGGACCAACAAAAAACCCAACCCAAAGTAAAATAAATGGAAATATCAAAAATAGCCTATCTAAAAAATAACACACATGTAAACCTCTTACGTTTTATGAAGGCCCTTGGATCTTCGGGAGTGACTGGCTCTGAAGTCCCTCCAGGAATTCCCTCAGCTGTAAATGCTGCTGCACTGCTAGACACTGGATGCTTTAGTTATTTAATATGTCACATGTTTGTAAAGTCAGGTAGCCTACACCCATGCTATGCTCAAGTCTTACCTGATTGAATTATGTTTTTATATTTAATTTTCAGCTGCTGCCATGTTCTTTTAATGTCTGCAGGATTGCTCCACATGAAAATTAAAATTAGGTTGAATAACAAAGGCCTACTGTTCTTCCAGTTTCACCTCTGATATTATAACAGTTGGGTAAGTTTAAAATAGTTATCAATGTTATCTTCAACAGTGTAATTAGATTAATGTAATAATTACTATCTATAGAAAGTTTTGGTCTACTTATTACTAATTACTAAATCCCATGTCAACCTCAGCCACTTGAACAATACAAGGAGAGACAAGAAACTGCACTTTTAATGCTTTCAAATAAACAATATACAATTGCATGAACTATTCTTGATTTGACCAAAGTGTGTAGAGGGAGAAGGTTACATAAAAAATATACCTTTTAAAAATGTATGTTAAATCCACTATTGTTATACAGAATTGTTCTCTATAGTCTATGCAGTAGCCTATTTAATGTAATTACATCAGATTTTATTTTAAATTACAGAAGAATTAAGAGTTATCCCTTTAATTAAATCACAATATTTAGATTACTTGGTAATTAATTACACCCAACACTGTATAACAGTAATTCCTCTTTTTGTTTGGCGCTGTTGCCATGGTGACTCGTAATATCTGCGCTCCATTGATAATGGCTTTTTATAGTTGTGGTGCACGCGCTTAACTCAGATGCTGAGTCCCAATCATAGACTGTAAAAAAAGATGGACGACGCCCCTTCGCTCTCTTCCATTGATGAGAACTGAAGCCGCCAGAGTCCCGATATGGCGCTGACATATTGGAACTTGAGTCTGCGCAGTAGCGATTTCGGGACCAGACCTGCGCAGTAGCGATCTCGGGACCAGACCCGCGCAGTAGCGATCTCGGGACCAGACCCGCGCAGTAGCGATCTCGGGACCAGACCCGCGCAGTAGCGATCTCGGGACCAGACCCGCGCAGTAGCGATCTCGGGACCAGACCCGCGCAGTAGCGATCTCGGGACCAGACCCGCGCAGTAGCGATCTCGGGACCTGACCCGCGCAGTAGCGATCTCGGGACCAGACCTGCGCAGTAGCGATCTCGGGACCAGACCCGCGCAGTAGCGATCTCGGGACCTGACCTGCGCAGTAGCGATCTCGGGACCAGACCCGCGCAGTAGCGATCTCGGGACCTGACCTGCGCAGTAGCGATCTCGGGACCAGACCCGCGCAGTAGCGATCTCGGGACCAGACCTGCGCAGTAGCGATCTCGGGACCAGACCCGCGCAGTAGCGATCTCGGGACCTGACCTGCGCAGTAGCGATCTCGGGACCAGACCCGCGCAGTAGCGATCTCGGGACCAGACCCGCGCAGTAGCGATCTCGGGACCAGACCTGCGCAGTAGCGATCTCGGGACCAGACCTGCGCAGTAGCGATCTCGGGACCAGACCTGCGCAGTAGCGATCTCGGGACCAGACCTGCGCAGTAGTGAGCAGGAAGTAAAGCCGCGAAATCAACGCTCCGCCCTCACTCTCGCAGGGAAAGTGCATTCTGCACACTTTTTAAAAAAAATGATTGCAGTACGACAAGAGGCTTATTAAAATAAAGTATATACAATCAGCTCAGTCCTCCGAAGATCCCGAAAAAAATGTCCGTTGGTGCTTCAGTGACTACTTCGCTCAGAGAACCTGTCAATCACAGCTGTCAATCATGACGTTACACCACCGCATCACGTAACTAACTAAAAACCAACTTATTTTTGAAACAGACACTTGAACTTACATCAGCGTGATAAAAACGACAGCAAATGAAAGAAAGCACCTTTGGAAAAAGATATTTGAAGTGTAATTTAATTGTTTAGTTGGTCTCGCATCCCGTTGAATAACACGGGGAGGCGGGGCTTATGACCTATACTAGGACCAGTCACCGGGGGGCGATCGAGACGTTTTGGCTTCACTTTTCAGGGCTTGTGCGGCACGCTTGATTTCAACAGCGTGATTTTTTTTTCCCAAACCGCTTCAGCGGAAATCCCGCCCTGCAGCTGATTCTAAAGTTTTCATTGGTCATGTCAATCACTGTACAGACTGCCTACACCAAACACTGATCCCTAAACCTACCCGTCACTGTAACCTAAACCAATGAAATCTGCTGCAGGGCGGGATTTCCGCTGAAGTGGTTTGGGAATTTTTTTTTCGCATTTCAATATGCTACGATTTGGGACGTACTAATTCTAGTTTCGCATACTATTTAGGACGGATAGTATGCGAATTGGGACCAAGCGTGCCGCACAAGCCCTGAAAAGTGAAGCCGAAGCGTCTCGATCGCCCCCCGGTGGCTGGTCCTAGTATAGGTCATAAGCCCCGCCTCCCCGTGTTATTCAACGGGATGCGAGACCAACTAAACAATTAAATTACACTTCAAATATCTTTTTCCAAAGGTGGTTTCTTTCATTTGCTGTCGTTTTTATCACGCTGATGTAAGTTCAAGTGTCTGTTTCAAAAATAAGTTGGTTTTTAATTAGTTACGTGATGCGGTGGTGTAACGTCATGATTGACAGCTGTGATTGACAGGTTCTCCGAGCGAAGTAGTCACTGAAGCACCAACGGACATTTTTTTCGGGATCTTCGGAGGACTGAGCTGATTGTATTTACTTTATTTTAATAAGCCTCTTGTCGTACTGCAATCTTTTTTTTTAAAAAGTGTGCAGAATGCACTTTCCCTGCGAGGGTGAGGGCGGAGCGTTGATTTCGCGGCTTTACTTCCTGCTCACTACTGCGCAGGTCTGGTCCCGAGATCGCTACTGCGCAGGTCTGGTCCCGAGATCGCTACTGCGCAGACTCAAGTTCCAATATGTCAGCGCCATATCGGGACACTGGCGGCTTCAGTTCTCATCAATGGAAGAGAGCGAAGGGGCGTCGTCCATCTTTTTTTACAGTCTATGGTCGTAGGTCACATGATAACGTCAACATGGCAGATGTCCGGTTCTCATTCATACTCAACGAGATTTGGCTATAAAGTACCTACTCTTTTAGCGCTCGTTAAATAAGTACTCATTGAAATTAAGTACCTACTCATTGAGTATGCGGTTTCGAACGCAGCCTATGACTCTAACGGCTAATATTGCCCACAACCCATTGCGTGCGGGAGGGAGGAGCTTTGCGGTGATGATGGTGATGTAAACCTGGCAGTCGGATGCAGCAACGGAGATGCGCCCTCAGTTTTTAAGTGTAAGAATTCAAATGTTTAACCCTAATTAAAGTTATATTTTATTGTCTCGTAATATTAATGGGTTTATGTTGTGCCAAAAAAGTACCGTGTTTATCTTGTAGGGTCCGATGAAGATACCGAGCGCCTCAATGCAGGCTACAAAACAATAAATAAAAAGGCTCTAGTAAGTTACAGTGTCATGCAAGTGTCTTTTTTTATGTATTTCTTTTGATGTTTCTGTCTGACTTATTTGTAGTAATACTGTGGCTGTACATATGTTAACTTTATCAGTCCAACCAAAGAAACATGGTTACTACACTTTTACTATAGTAAAAGCATGGTTCATTTTCATCGGGGTATTTTTAAGTATTAAACATAAGTATAAGATTAAGTAAAAAATACGTTAAACAATAGTTACACTATAAACTTTAAATATTTTAACTCAGAAAATAAGTAGCGCTTAGCTTTCGTTACACACATTTGCACATGAACGTCAGAACCAGCCGCCTCACAAACGACCTGCGTTTGGCTGATCTACGACGACGCCCTGCTTCACTCCTCAATTTGGTAAACACATTGTAAATGTATTGTGGAAAAAAAGATGGGAATAGTAAATAAAATTATATTGGATATATAAGAATGAATGAAATGTTAAATGTTTTGTTAACAGTCGCGGTGTGCGTAACTAGGCAACCACGTTCAAGTTCACGTTGCATGACGTCATCGAAGTATCCCACGTAGCAAAATTTGTCTGGCCCACCTCTGGGCCTCATCCTTGCTTCAATTCTGGCCCAGTTATGGCTGGGTCCCCGGCCCAAAAATGGCCCAACACACTGAAAACGGACTCAAACAACTTCCTCTGGCCCAGATGTGGCCCACACCCTGTAAAATGACTCTTATTTATTGATATGGCCCAGGTCTGGCCCAGGCACTGTAAGACAGATCTGGCTGAGAGTCGGCTGGGTCCCCGGGCCAGATGTGGCCCAGAAACTGTGAAACAGTGGCAGTGAAACACAAATTCAACCATTTAAAAAGATTAAGGGTTTTTATTATAAAATTAACTAATACACTTTAATATAAACATGTATTAACAATGAACAAATACACTCTATTAACATTTATTTACTACAAAATAACAAGTAAATTATATTTACTGTATATGATTAAAATAAAAACATCACTCTTTCACACACAAACTATCTTTCACTCTCTTTAACACTAAATAAATTCCTTTTGCAAATGTCAAGTCACCATTAATTATATAGCGCTATATACAGTAATGACTGTTTCAAAGCAGCTTTACAGGGTTAAACAGGAAAATGATCAATGATGCAATGGGGGGGGGGGGGGGGGGGGTTCTCTTCTGGTTAAACAACGAACATGGTGTGTGTTAGGATTCAGGTCGCTTCACAAGTCAGATTGTGGACTGATATCATTCAGAGTATTTTATTTAGCTCCTTTTGCTTGAAGATTGGAAAAAGATTACATCAAGGTAAAAGCTGGCCATTGGGTCTGTGCGGAGGACTGGTCTGGTTCTCGTGGATCTGATCCGATGACTGTGTCGAGGACTGTTGTGTCAAAGGGGTCTTCACAGTGTTTGTGTCTAGGTCTTGTCTAGTTGTGATGTTCTCGTCTGGGATTCAGGGCTGTTGTGGTCATCTGAGGGTGCAGGTCCATCATCTGGTCTGGATACTGACTAGATCCGGCTGAATACAGTAACCTTGGGATAAGACTGAGACAGAGAGACCAACATTAGCGTAGATGCCATTCTTCTTACGATGTACCAAGCACATTCAGTGTTATGGGAAAAAGACTGGCCGGTTCTGGTTGACCGAATTTATGCAGCCTAACAATCCTTTAACAGATGTGAATTTTAGAAATGTGAGAGTGTGCTATGTTTATGCTAGGTTAAAGAGGTGTGTTTTTAAATAGATTTAAACTTATCTTGTGTCTGCCCCTCGATCTGCTGCCAGTCCATGATCTCTCGATCTCCATCTCAGCAGCATTAGCTGTGAGGATTTCTCTGAACTGCATCTTTTAAATAAAGGAATAGATATTGTGAGGTCAATATTAAATCTTAAGCATTAGTTTAAGCACATAGGTTTAACAAATGTTGTTGCCAGAGTTCACACAGCAGTTTAAAATATTGGTAACACTTTACAATAAGGTCTCAATTGTGTTAACTAACATAACCAATGAACAATATATTTGTTCCAGTCTTTGTTGACATTAGTTAATAAAAATACAATAAAAATTTATAATAAAAATTAGTTCACTGTGCATTAACTAATGTTAACAAATACAACTTTTGATTTTAATCATGCATTAGCAAATGTTAAAATGAAAATGAACTAAGATTAATAAATGCTCAAGTATTGTGCATTCTTAGTCCATCTTAACTAATGTAGTTAAACTTATATTAACGAATGAAACCTTATTGTAGTGTTACAAAAATATCTGTAAAAAGTGTTGGGTCAGATTCCAAACAGTGCATTTAGATGTTCGATCATAGTGATATATAGCCTACGCTTTAAATTTTTCTTTTACTCTAAAATGCTAACGCAGATTACGCATTCAAGAACACAAGACGTGCCAAAGACAATTAATTAAGAAGCTGCACTTATTTTGCAGCTTCTCTTATGTAGGCTATCTAACGTTACAACGCTTTTCCGTTTCGGAGTTCCCCACAGCAGTGTTAAAAGCAAATAAATCTTATTTTTTATTTCAGATTGTAGCCTACACGTCTCCGCGGGTGTAAGTTAGTACACTGTGGTCAGTGTATTTCGAATCACAAATAAATGACTCTTTTGAGAGGTTAGTGAATCAAATCAGAAAGAGTCGCCTGTATAGAGAACTATGGCGCCCAAAGCGTAACGTTAGCCCGACTCCTATGATTCGACTCCTATGAACTAATCACTCGTTGAAAAAGACGATTTGGCTGACTAAATTTGAGCACAAGAATACCGGTATAGCTCAATATCATTTCATTAGCCAAAATCACAGTGCACTGGATACAGCACAGCAGTATTTCTAATAAAAAAAGACTCGCATTTATTCTAAAAAGAGACCGTAATTAGGCCTTCAACACTCTCTCCGGGACCGAATGGATATTCAAAAGTTAACCTATTATCCTCGTAAACATCTGATCTAACGTTAGATATAAAACAAAACGATATTTATCTTGACAATTAATACATCAAACAGCACTAGAACAATAAATGAATTAAATTACTTACTCGTTTTTTTTCAGATGTATGATTCCTCTCGAAAACGTTGGTCTGCGTCTGCAGGATCTTCCTCAGGATTTAAATTAACCGCCAAAACCTTTTTTCAAGCGGCTGAGTTCCTTAATTGTAGTAGTGGCCCGCTTGTGACAAAACGAACTCGGGCCGATTGTAAATACACACAGCTATACCGAGTATGTTAACCGCCAAAACCTTTTTTCAAGCGGCTGAGTTCCTTAATTGTAGTAGTGGCCCGCTTGTGACAAAACGAACTCGGGCCGATTGTAAATACACACAGCTATACCGAGTATGTTAACCGCCAAAACCTTTTTTCAAGCGGCTGAGTTCCTTAATTGTAGTAGTGGCCCGCTTGTGACAAAACGAACTCGGGCCGATTGTAAATACACACAGCTATACCGAGTATGTTAACCGCCAAAACCTTTTTTCAAGCGGCTGAGTTCCTTAATTGTAGTAGTGGCCCGCTTGTGACAAAACGAACTCGGGCCGATTGTAAATACACACAGCTATACCGAGTATGTTAACCGCCAAAACCTTTTTTCAAGCGGCTGAGTTCCTTAATTGTAGTAGTGGCCCGCTTGTGACAAAACGAACTCGGGCCGATTGTAAATACACACAGCTATACCGAGTATGTTAACCGCCAAAACCTTTTTTCAAGCGGCTGAGTTCCTTAATTGTAGTAGTGGCCCGCTTGTGACAAAACGAACTCGGGCCGATTGTAAATACACACAGCTATACCGAGTATGTTAACCGCCAAAACCTTTTTTCAAGCGGCTGAGTTCCTTAATTGTAGTAGTGGCCCGCTTGTGACAAAACGAACTCGGGCCGATTGTAAATACACACAGCTATACCGAGTATGTTAACCGCCAAAACCTTTTTTCAAGCGGCTGAGTTCCTTAATTGTAGTAGTGGCCCGCTTGTGACAAAACGAACTCGGGCCGATTGTAAATACACACAGCTATACCGAGTATGTTAACCGCCAAAACCTTTTTTCAAGCGGCTGAGTTCCTTAATTGTAGTAGTGGCCCGCTTGTGACAAAACGAACTCGGGCCTATTGTAAATACACACAGCTATACCGAGTATGTTAACCGCCAAAACCTTTTTTCAAGCAGCTGAGTTCTTTAATTGTAGTAGTGGCCCGCTTGTGACAAAACGAACTCGGGCCGATTGTAAATACACACAGCTATACCGAGTATGGACCGTACACAAGTACAACTGCTTTCAGCCGAGCCTGGCCCATACAGAAAAAGCCGTCAGTCAGCCAGATGTGTTATGCACAGTCGGCACGGATCTGGCCCATTATCTGTTCACCGGTGCCGACAGTGAGCCAACAGTGACGCATTTCAGCCGGAATCGGCCCGACTGTGCTTGCTATCTGGGATGTCCCAGAACGTGCATACTTTTTTGCTACACACTCAAAAGTATGTACTTTTTCATCACAAAAAAAGTACATACTTTTAGGTCGTAGTATAAGTAGGCGAATTGGGACTCAGCCAGAGTCAGTCAACTCAGAGTTGATTGAACTAACTCATTTCAGCTGTTCTGTAACCGAAAACTCAGAGTTTCCCATCTCAGGGTAAGTCAACTCAGAGTTCAAGTTTTAACTCAGAGTTGGTTGAACCTCTTTATTGAAACAGGCCCCTGATGAAACACTTAGTGAAGCACTTCGAGGCTTCGTTTGGCCATAGTCACGTGACATGGGTGTTTTGAATCACGCTTCGGATCAGTGTTTCGAAATATCTGCGCTTCGGGATCTCGCAAAGCTTCAGAACGACTGTTTCGCGTCAGCCATCCCTAACGATTTGTGCAAGCATAATCCAGTTTGTTTATTTTCCGAACAGAAATTAAAAAAGGAAATTAATCAGAATCATCTTTAACTGGTTACTGGTCAAACACACACATATTTCCCGCATAAAATGAAGCTGAAACAGCAGTTTATTTCCACTGAGGTTAATAAAGCATTAATATTAATATAGATAATTGGACATTTTAAAACTAGAATGTTGATTAAACCCGAGCTGGTGTCGTCTGTGTTTGATCCTCATTCAGACTGAGTGAATGAAGCCCAGAAATAAGAATCAATTTAATTTAAAGATCATCATTAGAATAAAAGATTATTGGACAGAAATATTCAACATTTGAATCAACACTGGTGTATGATATTATAACATATCTGCTGTCCTGGGAATAAATCAATTACATTTCCACTAGTAAAACTATTATTCTTGATAACTGAAACGGCATGTTTTACTAGTAGAGATTTGAGTTTTAATGGCTGGAAATTAATGTGTGACAATTCAGTTTTGAAAAGTTAAAATGATAATTCTTAATTTCTACTAGCAAAAATGTCTCTCTCTCTCTCTCTCTCTCTCTCTCTCTCTCTCTCTCACACACACACACACACACACACACACACACACACACACACACACACACACATGTCTGGTGCACTATCTTTGTGAGGACTCTCCATAGACGTAATGGTTTTTATACTGTACAAACTGTATATTCTATCCCCTTACACTGCCCCTATCCCTAAACCTGCCCATCACAGGAGACATTCTGCATTTTTACATTTTCAAAAAAACTAATTCTGTATGATTTATAAGCTTTTGTACCCATGGGGACCTCAATTTAGGTCCCCACGGTGACACGAGTCCCCATGAGTCTGTGTGCATTCAGGTTTAAGTCCCCACCGGTGTAGAAAAACATGTCCACACATCACACACACACACACACACGTGTCTCTGTGTGTGTGTGTGTGTGTGTGTGTGGCTCGATGGTGTTTTAAGCCCCCTGTAGGAGCCATACATTGGGTTTGTTTAGTCTTTTATGATTATTCCTCCTTTTTCTATGTTGTTGTGTATGTGCATGCGCATAGTGACGTCATTGGTTACTGTGGGTGTCACCGGGGGTGTGGTGTTTGTATTAGTGTGTGTGTGTTCACCTGTGTGGCACGGCGGCGTGTTTGGATTATGGCTGCAGGGTGAGCATGTGGAGAAACTTTCTGTTGACCGTCACTATCAACTTCTGTTCTTCTGCACTGTCTGAGGTATCTTTGCACGGCTTATGAGATGCATTAATTCAAGTAAGTGCTGGTTCTTGCTAAGCTTGTGAAATGGATCAATAAAGACATTCCATCATGTGCAATGGTTCAGCGTGACGCGTCTTCAGTGTAAAACCGCATGTCTTAGCCTGCTGCGGCGTTCGAATTAGTTTTTAAGTTAATATGCCGCGATACCCCCAATGGCTCCTTAGAGGCAGCTAACCCTACCCTCAACCTTAAACCTACCCATCCCCTCGCTGCCTGGAAGGCGCCGTTGGGGGCATAAAACACCAAACACCGTGTGTGTGTGTGTGTGCTGCCCCCTACAGGACACTGCGACTATAGTAATATTGCACATTTCATACACAGTGTGATTCACTTTTTCCCCCTTAAGAAGATGAGAAAGACAATAAATAATATGTAACTTTGGGGGCAAAAGTCCTGCACTCGACAGCAGAATATTCCTGCAGCTCAGACAGTGGGAATGTAGAAACACCAGGATCATGGGTTTGATTTATAAAAATGCCTTGAATCAATGTAATGTAAGTGGCTTTGGATGAAAGCATTTGCCAAATGCATGTAAACAATATATGAAGTAAATAATATAATTTTTAACCTGAGAGACACTGAGACACAGAGAACACACTGAAGGATACACTCAAGTCTTCATCTATTCTGTCTTCCTCAATACTCTCATGTTGTAGTTAACTGAGCTGTTTATGAACTAGATGATATGAGCTTGAGTTTTCTCACCAAACAGGTTTAGCAACTTTAGCTTTTAGAAGTGAAAGTATTTTCAGAGTTTTACTGTGTGCCATTTTAAACCAGGGCATAAAACGATTGTTTAAGTCAGAAAACCGAGCATTAAAGTGTTTAATATTTCTAGTTCTTCTGCAGGAATATCCAGTTCGAAACGGGAAACTCAGTGATGTTGGTAAACTGCGGTAAACTACAGTAACTCAGGTGAGTGAGCTTTAGTCTGGTGAGCAGCTCTAGACTCACTTCCTCATTACAGAAAACATCAAATGCGTTCTTGTACTGGAAGTATATTATATAAATCAAGTTCTTAATGAAACATGAATTTCTTGAAATTGTTATCATATTGAATTCTGTTTGGTGGACACATGCCCTATATGAGTAAATTACACTGTTTAATGATCAGTACTAGAAAACATTACTTTTAAAATATCTAATGTTAAAAAGCAACAACTAAAAAAATTGTTAAACATAAAATTGTGTAGTTTAGATAAATTACTTAAAAATAAGTACAGAGAGTGTTGTAACATTTTTTTATTACTTCAACATCTGTAGTGTGTTTTTGTTATTGTTGTAATTTTTGCTTAGTGTCTTAAACTTTAATATAATTGCTATAATTTCAGTGTAAATGAATGTCAGTAAATGAAGAGTGCTGTTGTCATAACCTCACGACAGGGTAACATCAGGTAAAGCTGTAATGATAAAATAATAATACATTGACATTTATTTCGTTCATCAAATTTACATTGGGGGTTTTATAAATATATGTATTTTTCACATTTAATAAATTAAATGTTATTATTTTATTGAAACATGAAGGGCAACTTGTTTTTATTTGTAAAGAAGTTTGAAAAAGTAAGTTTCAGTGTAAACTTCAAGTAAATTGTAAATGAAATGTAAACTCTGTCTCATCAGTGTTTCCGGGCGCTCCATGAAGACTGAGTGAATCATGGACGACACACACACACTCAGAGATGGAGATTTCTCTCCAGGATGCAGGTACTTGATATTAATGTTGTGTATTTGACATATCAGGATGTATGGGTGTTTGCAGGGTTGTTTATGTGATCTGGGATATTAGGAGCTCTGAACACATTATCCTTGAACAACGTCAACACTCTTCAACGTTTCTAAAGCTTCTCTTAGACAAGATTCTCTATGTGAGGTTTATAAATACGTTACATTGACTATAATAATTCCGGTCTCTATTCTATTATCTCTATTCTTATGTTTCTACTCTATTAATGTCAATTCCACAGGGAAAGTTATAAATCACCGGAGCCCAGCTGTGTGTCCATGAAGAGTGACCAGTCTATGGACAACATAATAAACCTTAAGGGAAGACAAACATCAGCTAATCTGAGGTACAACATTTCTGTCTTTCTGGACAGATGGATGGATTGATAGACAGACAGACAGACAGACAGACAGACAGATATACAGATAGACAGACAGATATATAAAGTAGCGATGCTACAATGTAAATATTTAATTAATACTTATATTAAATAACACCAAATAGAAACCTACACAACTTCATAACATTTATTAGAATTTGTACTAACGAAAAACTAGATATAGTAACGAAAAGAGGTGGGGTTTGTGTGATTGAGAGGAAAAGAAAAGAGGAAGTAGAGAAGCGGAAGCGAGGGCCTGGTCGGGAAGTTTGGAATCAGCATCTGGAAAAGCCAGGGGAAAACTAGGACGTTGTTTCAGCGTGTCATGAAGGTTCTCTGTGGGATTATTGTCCATGTGGAAAGTCCGAATTTCTGCGTTAAAATGATGGAGAAGGGACGCGCAAGCACGGAGTAAGAGCGAAGTAGCTGAACGAGCTGAAATCTGAACGCCGCCTGTGAGAAACCAATGCCTAAGGAAATGTTTGACCCAGTGAAGTTGGAGAAGTTGCAGACCTGTGAGTGTTGGTTCCTTCTGAGACTCTTTTCCAACGTGAGATCACCAACCTAAAAGATAAAAAGAGTATTTAGTCTTCCCGAGCCCTCCTGGTTACCGATCTCTAAAACTCTGAACGCATCGCATCTCTCATCACAAACAAAAACAATTATAATTTTTTCTGTCTTATACCTATTATTATTGTTTGTCAATTTTTTAAACTGTCTGGCACCCAACCTGAACAATTAAAAACTTGAAAAACCACTGTTACAGAGTGGCGCCCATTGTGGGGCTCGAACGGGACAATAGATTAACTTTAACTAACCTATAAACTTAAACAGGACACTGTTTTATTTTTTAATAAAAAAAGCATATTGAAATAAACTTGGATATCGACATTGTAACATAAACTTCAGATATCGACATTGTAACTCCTGCTTCTTTATCTGAACGAGTCTCAGCTGAGTCTGAGTTTCAGTGTGAACTGCCTATGACGCTTCCTACCTCTGGTAGAGGATGGGGCTAACTTACAGAGCAAGTCCATGACAATATGGATAAACTGTATCATGATTTGGATAAAAAGGATAAGGTTCTAAATTATCTAATTAAGCAAGTACAACGAAATAGATTTCATGTGGAATCCAAGATAAACAAATTGGCAGAACAAACGGATCAAAGTTTACAAAACCTACATAGGGTAGTATCTTCAAATAAGGACAAACACGACAGTGAAATGGATACAATAATGAAAGCAATCAAAACTGTAGTGTCAGAGGAAATGGACAGAATGAAAGTTTCTCTGGTGTCTGAACTTGGATTTATGGTGGATCAGTTGCAAATTGAGGTTCAGCGAGACTTAAAAGATATGCAGAAAGCTGTGCAAGAAAAAAAATCACTGAGCTAGTAAACCATATTTCTGAGTACTCCTCAGCATTAAAGAGTTTGTCTACAAAAGTGGATGAAATGGGTGGAAAACTTGACACACTCTCAGTGGTTCACTCCAGTAAAATGGTGGATGAAGAAAGGCAATCAGCCCGTTCAGCTTCCTTCCTCTTACTGGAGACTTCACCAGTGATGACTACTTCTGTTCTTACCTCTGTTCCCAAAACTGATCATATTAAACTAGTCTTTTCTACCTATGGGAGGCCAGGAGATGATCCTGATCCACTATTGTACTTATCAAAGTGTCAAGATTTTCTTGCTTTGCACCCATTATCTGACACTGATCTTCTTGCTACTTTTCGTACTGTTCTTCATGGCACAGCTCAAGATCGGTGGGAAACAACACGTTCCAAAATTGCATCTTGGGTGGAGTTCAAAGCTTCCTTTTTATCCGCCTTTTTATCTGAAGACTATGAAGACGAGCTTGCGGAACGGGTCAGAACTAAAAAAACAGGGTGAACATGAACCCATCAGAGACTTTGCATATTCTTACCAAGCTCTCTGTATAAGATGGAATCCAGACCTCACTGAAAACGACATTGTTAAGCTTATATTGAAACATATAAAACCATATCTTGCCAGCCAACTCCGTGGAAGAGTGGAGGACGTGGGTGAGCTTGTGCGTCTATGTCATCAGATGGAAAACGACCATGAACTACAACTGGCATACGAGCATAACATTCATGTCAAAAGAGCAGGTCCCATACAGAAGGGATGGCATCATCCTCCTAACGTTCCTCGGGTAGACAAAACCCCATTGTGTTGGTGTTGCAGAGGCACACATTCCCCTGGGTCATGCCCTCAGTACAATTCTTCTTCATTCACTCAAATGAGTAGTCAATATAACCAACAAATACGTATTAAGAATTGGTATGGGTTAGCTATCATGGACACAGGAGCCAGCTACACATTGATGCATGAGAATCTCTGGGCTGAATTGAATAGCTCAAAAAAAAAAAAAAAATCTTAAGCCTTGGTGCCATGGTCCCTTGTAACTTGCTAATGGAGAAGTGGAAACACCTCTAGGATGGACAGCTTTGGACATTGAAATACAGGGTAATGTGGTAAACTCATCGGTGGCTGTGCTTCCTTCTAAAGCTCTGGCCTATGGAATTGTGTTGGGACTTGACTTTATTTACCATAGCCAACTACAAATAAATGTTGCTGACCAGGTGTATGGTTTCAAACACACTCCTTCAGTTACTTATTCTTTTCAACCTGGCAGTGCCTCAGTGTCTGGGTGGAAAACCCAAGAAATAAGGAACAACAAATGTAGTGGTAACTGAAACATCAACTTGGCCTTATCAGTTCTATACCTCTGCCGGGGTTTCAGTTGACGGTGGATCGTCTTGGTGTTCAAGATTACATAAATCAGGCTGTGTCGTCTGCCAATCTACAAACATACGGAAAAAAACAAAAACTATTGTATGACATCCTACAAACAAATCCTAAAGTGTGTACCCATGAAGTTGGTAGAACTAATGTTTTAAAACATCACATATATACAACTGCCCAGATTCCTATAAAACAAAAACCTTACCGCATGTCTTCTGTAAAACAGGCCATTGTGAAAGAGCAACTCGAAGAGATGTTGTCTGCAGGTATCATCGAACCCTCACGTTCTGGTTGGTCCTCCCCGGTGGTGCTGGTGCCTAAAAAATATGGTGGACAAAGATTTTGTGTGGATTACAGGAAACTCAATTCACTTACAGAAAGTGATGCTTATCCGCTGCTGTCAATCACAGAGATTCTGGATTCCTCTCTGGTTCAACCATTTTTTCCACTATCGACTTAAATAGTGGATACTGGCAAGTGGAGATGGCACCTGAGAGTAATTTTATGACTGCCTTCATAACTCCCTCAGGCCTCTACATTTTAATGTAAGGCCTTTTGGGCCAAAAAATGCACCAGCCACATTCCAGAGGTTAATGGAGTTGGTCCTGGTAGACTTACGTGGTCAGTGTTGCCTGGTGTACTTAGATGATATAATACTTTATTCTTCCTCTGTGACACAGCATTTTTTGGATCTTCAGATGGTATTTGACAAACTCCAACAAGCAGGACTAACCATCAACTTGAAGAAAAGCACAATCTGTCTAGAAGAGATAACATTTTTGGGACACATTGTCAATACCAACGGTATTGCAGCAGATCCAGAGAAGGTACGTTCAGGGTATATTCAGCAATATCTTGTACCGAAGAATCTCAAGGAGGTTCAAAGATTTTTAGGACTGTCTGGATGGTACCACAGGTTCATTCCTGGCTTCTCAAAAATTACTGAACTGTTGAATAACTTGAAAAAAAAATTACAGTCTTTTATCTGGTCTCGTGAGTGTCAGCAGGCGTTTGATCAATTAAAATCATATCTGACTTCTTCCCCAGTTTTAGGACACCCCAAACCAGATCTTCCATTCACTGTGTATACAGACGCAAGTGAAACTGGTCTTGGAGCAATACTTGCACAAAAAACAGGAGCAGACTCTGAGCAAGTTATAGCATATGCCAGCAGGACATTGACCAAGGCTGAAGTAAACTATTCCGCAACCGAAAAGGAGTGCCTTGCGGTAGTATGGGCCTTAGAGAAATGGCAGTACCACCTAGAACCAAAAGTATTCACAATAGTCACCGATCATTCTGCCTTGCAGTGGGTTCTGACTTCTAATAAATCCACAAGTCGTCTACT